>JAOQMS010000178.1:28266093-28283446 GCA_027563885.1 Erythroxylum longipes | reverse complement strand
ATCACCAATCTCTATAAAACATCTAGAAGTGATGATATCACTATAAACTCTTTATTTGAGTGAATGTTCCCTAATACGTGTTACAATTAATAATTCCAACATGCAGACACTAGATTGATACTTTTTAAAAATACATTCCAATCATATCAAGAATTATAGTGAAACACATATGAGTTCACCACTCATCAAGATTGTGGTCCAAAATAAACGTATGCTTAAATTGTATGTTTTAAGATTCAAGAAACAATCCACTTTATTCTTTATAAACATACTTGATTCCAATTCATTTAATAGTGCCATTATCGATAGTCAACTACTATCATAATATGAATCTCATCATTTCCTTGACGTAAACTCTTTTACTTACACAAAGATAAATCGCAACACTACAGTCTAAACCATAATCATGCGACCAACTTGATTATTCAACTGTGAATCCATTATTTTAGATTCTTATAATATACATGTTTCCGATATATCTCTATGTATATGAATATTACTTACAAAAGAATCTCGGTACCTTATGAGTAGATATATAATGACATAAAAACCAAACTATTTTGTTTTATTAATAATAAATATTTTCATTGCAAAAGTAACTGGAAGAAAATTAAGTTATAAGTAAATACACTTGCTTTCCAGGGCACTATATTTATATAACTCCAATAGAAGGTGTCTAGCGACCACGCCAACAAGTTTTTTTCCTACTGAAGGTGTGCCAATAGGCTGTTTTTTCCACTGAAGTTGTGTTAACGTGTTTTTTTCACCAAAGTTGATGAGCGACATTGCCAACAAGTTGTTTCCCTAGGATATTTTCTCCATGAAACATGTGCCAAAGGGTTGTTTTCTTTATCGAAGGTGTGTCAACGGGATTTTTCTCATCGAAGGTGCCTAGCGAATGTTCCAATTGGTTGTTTTTCTAGCCAAACGTGTGCCAATTGGTTGTTTTCTTTACAAAGTTGCCCAGTAGCCATGTCATCGGGCTGTTTTTTCAAATGAAGATGGGCCAATGACGTGTTTTCTCCATCGAAGGTGTGCCAAAAGATGTTTTCTCACTAAAGGAGAAGAACAACCATGTCATTGGATTGTTTTTCCCACTGAATGTATGCCAATTCGCTATTTTCCCACCAAAATTTTCCTAATGGGTTGTTTTCTCACCAAAGGCATGCCAACGACATGTTTTCTCCACAGAAGGAATGCTAACAAGATATTTCTCATTAAAGGCGCCTAACAACCATGCTAACTAGCTATTTTTCTTGCTGAAGGTCCATCAACGAGTTGTTTTCTTTAATGGACTGTTTTTCCAACCAAACGCATGCCAATTGGCTATTTTCTAAGTGAAGTTTCCCAGTGACCATGTCAATGGTTGTTTTTTAGAACAAAGGTGTGCCAATGGCCTATTTTCTTCACTGAAGGTGTGCCAATGGGTTTTTTTCTCATCAAAAGTGCCAAGAAACCATGTCATTGGATTGTTTTTCCCACCAAACGCATGCCAATTAGTTGTTTTTGCCATAAAAGGTGTACTAATGGGTTGTTTTATCACCAAAGGTGTGCCAACGATGTGTTTTCTCGATAGAAGGTGTGCCAATGGGATATTTTCTCATGAAAGGTGCCCAAAAACCATGCTAACGAGCTATTATTGTTACCAAAGGTTTACCAACAAGTTGTTTTCTGGACTATTTTTGCAACCAAAGTCTTGCCAATTGGCTGTTTTTTAAATGAAGGTGTTAAACGATCATGTCAATGGATTGTTTTCTTGAACAAAGGCGTGCCAATGGATTGTTTTCTCCTGCGAAGGTGTGCCAATAGATATTTTCTCATCGAAGGTGCTGAACGACCAGGCCATTGGATTGTTTTTCCCACCAAACGTGTGCCAATTAGCTTATTTTCCCACCAAACCTATCCAAACGGGCTATTTCTCACCAAAGGTGTGCAAACAGGGTGTTTCTCCACAAAAGGTGCGCGAATGGTATATTTTCTCATCGAAGATGCGTAATAACCATGATAACGAGCTATTTTTCTTGCCGAACATCTTCCAACGGGCTATTTTCTCTAACAAAGATGTGCCAACTAGCTATTTTCTAACCAAAGTTGCCCATTGACAGTGCCAATAGGATGTTTTTCTTGAAAAAATATATTGACGGCTTGTTTTCTCACCAGAGAGGCCTAACGATCATGGCGATAGTTGTTTTTCACGCCAAATGTGTGCCAATTTGTTGTTTTCACACTAAAGATGCCCAACGAATGTGCAAAAAGTCTATTTTCTCACCGAAGTTTCCTAGTGATGATGCCACATAGCTATTTTTCTAGCAAAGGTATGCCAACTGGCTGCTTTCTCCATCGAAAGTGTGCCAACGGGTTGTTTTCTCATCGAATGTGCCAAGCAACCATGCCTACAGGTTGTTTTTCCCACCGAACCTGTACCATTTTGTTGTTTTCACACCAATGATGCCTAACAATTGTGCCATTGGGGTGTTTTAACCATTAACGTTGCCTAGAGACCATACCAATGGATTGTTTTTTCCACTGAGTGTGTGCCAACGTGTTGTTTTCTTACCAAAGCTGCCCTGTGACCTTGCCAACAGGTTGTTTCCTCACTGAATATGTAACACCCCACTACCATATAGTATTTACCTAAATATCCAAAGGACATTCCAAAACATACCTTACAACAATGACATGTTAGAGCAATTATTTTACTTATATAGCATCCTATAGAAATACACAATACTTAAAACTAACTCAACTCCTCATTTCATTCATTAACAAAATTTACATTGTAGCAGAACTTTCATTTAAACAAATATTTACACCATCAAAATATCTAAGAGTCTACTACTCTTTATACAAAAAATCTACATGAAATGAGAACTATATATATATATACAATTTATAACTCCTCAGATGTTAACTAACCGACCTTTGAGCTATTCTTTAGACCAAAATCAACAGTGTCTTAGAAACTACGTCTCCTCTCTCGTACCTGAAAAGCCACATTGCAATTATTGATGAGTTTTGTGAACTTAGTGACTGAACTATCATTGATGTGCTCACTTATGGAAAATACACAAATATCTCACATTCAACCAAATTAACAACATTTCACATCTCAATGAGGCATAATGGATGTCACATATTTCGTATACTCTTCCAGATCCTATATATCCCAATCAATCACATTTTCAACAAATACTCAAATATAGCATATCACTTTATCATGACAATTTTAGAAAAGGATTCATAATCATAAATGTACAAATGTAGATGCATATGAGACTCCATATTTATTGTTATTTTGCTGTGATTGAGAGCCTTTACTATCCTATATCCCTCAAGGATATCGGGCTTATTCAGATACAGATACTGTCCTGTATCTATTACGGTTATTGGGCTCATTAATCACAGAGCCAGGCTCTACGTGTAGATTTCTGAGCTTACATCTCTTTCAGACTAGTCACTCTGATCACAATGCCTTTATCTGATCATACATTTAATGTGATGCATCAAATTACAAAATATGTTAGCAATAACATTTATTCATACTGCACTATCAGAATCTCATATTCATCAGAACTTAGTCTGGCATTCAACTTTCGTTGAATATATAGATATCACTCAGATTCATATGCAAACAGAACACTCCCTATACATTCCAAAATATCAAACTCCTCAGACTATTTATGTCTAGAATTATCACAATCAAGTCATTAACAATTCAATATATAGGAGGTAAACAAAAATATAACAATCTTTGTGAGAACCACTAGGTTACTCACAATGTGCTCCAGTATACACTATTGCTTGGATGGTCTGGCAATGTCAGGATGATGGCGTTTGACTTGAGATTCTAAATACACATACATTATACACATTACTAAAGTGATCAAACAGGCCATAATCATGACAGAACCTTATGCAACAGGCCACGATTATGACAAAACCAAATTTTACTAAGCCACGATCGTGCACCTGAAGGCCATGATTATGCCCTGCATGTTTTTCTCCCAATTCTGCACAAAGTTATCTAACTTAAACACATCATTTACATTTCCATTTTTCCAACATTCATACTCAATCATACATCGTCATTTAGACCTAAATTATACCCAAATGGAACTCAAAATTATGTAACTGATATCTCACAAATCATTATCTTTCATACATCATGAATCAAACCAAAAACTATCATACATTATCATGCATGTAGTTATAATCTTTCTCAATTCAAGAACAATATATTCACATCTTTCTCTAGCATAAATTCACCTTCTTTATACATCAAATTTTAGACATAATTCATCAATAATTTAACCTATAATGCCATCAAAAACAAGCATAACAACTTCCAAATTCATTCAACACATTTCTAGCACATTTCATCATCAACATTATATGCAATTCATTCCAATTCAAGCATCATTCTTATACTATTAAGCATGCCATAAAGATCAAATTGCTACTTACTTATTAGTCTTCTAACTCAGCTCAGCTAAAAATTCTAGATTATACTAGCCTTCCATGCAAGCAAAATTCATCACAAACTTAAGTTGAAAACAAGTTGATTTTTAACAACAAAATGGAAGCAACACTCAGCTGGTTTCTTGGCTATTTTGTGAAGGTTTAAGGTGTGAATTTCATGTGATAATTTTTCTAGGTGTCATCCTCCTCCATTAACATTTGCCCTAAGGTATCTAAAACATTTTCCTAATAAAGATGTTGCCACTAATCCACATATTAAGTTGCCATATGTCACCAATTAATTATTCCATATGTCTCCTAATTATTATTACACTTGTCACACCATAATTGTTCCATTATTCATTTAAGTACTAATCAACTTGTGACTCATTTAAGTTAGCTAAATGTCACTCAATTATAGGCTTAGTAACTTTAATTTTTCATGTATCAATTTATCCTACCACTAGGCATTTTTCCTAGTCCAAATGTATATATTATGTCATCAATATCCAAATCAATAACAATTAATTCCAAATCACCAATTGTAAATCCAATCATACCAAAATTCAATGCATAACAATTCACAATTCACATCATAGTCATTTAACATCTTTCATACCTCGGGATGTGTCAATTGAGTGCATATGCTAACTTGTAGTGTGTACAAATTATTAATATTTGTGTGTATATGCTAATTTTAGGCATGTACATGCAATGCTTACAGTGCTAATATTCATTCATAATGATTTAGGGTTCTAACCCGAAGCATGTTCTGGAAACTGGATATTACAGTTCTCCCATTTAAGAAAGTTTGTTCTCGAAATTCTTATCTGATTGATCAAATAAGTAGTGGTATTGTCTCCTTATGTTGTCTTCCGTTTCCTATGTTGCTTCTTCATTTAATGATTCCTCCAAAAAACTTTCACTAATGGGATCACTCGGTTTCTCAACTATTTATTCTAATAGGCAATTAACTTAACTTATTCCTCAACATAACTCAGATTACTCATAATTTCAATCTCCTGAGTCGGTAACACATATGTCAGATCAGACCGATATCTCCTGGGCATACTCACGTGAAGCACATTATGTATCTGAGCCATTTCAGCAGGTAGTGCTAACTTATAGGCCAATGGTCTAACTTTCTCAATAATCTCATATGAACCAATGTACCTAGGGCTGAACTTATCCATTTTACCAAATATTAGCACACCTTGCCAAGGCAATACTCTCAGAAACACTTGTCTCCCATTTGATACTCTATATCCCTCTAGTACTGATCCACGTAACTCTTATGACTATGTTATGCTGCTTTAATTATACTACGGATCAATTTCCATATAACAACAGTATCCTGAATTAGTTATGGGCCTTCAACAATCCTCAAACCCTCTTCATCCTAATATAAAGGTGAACGACACTTTTTTCCTTATGATGCCTTATATGGAACCATATTGATACTACTGTGATACTGATTATTATAAGTAAATTCAATCAGAGCTACATACTAATCCCATGCTCCTTGAAACTCCAAAACACAATCTTTGAGCATATCCTCAACAGTCTTAATCGTTCTCTCACTCTGTCCATCTATTTAAGGATGAAATGCAGTATTGAAGTTCAACTTCTTACCAAAATTTATTTGTAGACTACCCCAAAATCTCAAGGTAAATCTAGGATCCCTGTCTGATATAATGGACACTGGAACTCCACATAACTTCACTATCTTATTCACATATTGTAACACCCATATACCCTCTAGGACGATATACAGATGCTACACAAAATATAACCAATCCAAAACATACTAAAGCATTTCCAGAAACTTAAGGAACATAAATTTTATTCTTCAATGGTTGGGTCATATTCAGAACATAACATACACATGGTACTTATTACATACAAGCATTAAATCCAAATCCAAATGTATTACAAACCAATAAACAAAACACAAAATACAATATGTCTCATACATTGAAAAACAACTAAAAAAAACTTAACATTTCCAGAACAAAAATCTTCTTGGCCATTGCAGTTGTCATTATCCCAGTCTCAAGTTTTCTTATCAAAACATACACGGAGGGAAAACTACCGTGCTAAGCATATAGCTTAGTGGGAATAACTAAACAAGATATAAATTGGTGACTTTCTCTAACAGTCGTCTAGCATTCACATGAACAGAATCAGATCATAGTACCATCAATCTTTAACTGTTCATATTATGGAGCAATCCAAATATTGTGTGTCTCAGACCATAATATAATTCATCATTATAGAACAAGACGTATAAATATTATAACAGAATGTCATTACTTCATAGCAGAACACACAAGTCTTAAGTAGAACATAATTGTGCAAAAACAGATCAAAACTTGTACCAGATCAGAATTCATCTTGTATCAGATCATAATTTATCTTATTTCAGCTTAGAACTTGTTTATATCAAAAATTGAACATGTATCAGAATACAAAACATATTAGCTTGCTAATCCTTTTTTACAAAAAGTGGGTAACAGTACTAGAACATGAGATACCTATGATTGGTATCACATAACAGGAGGGACTTATGTCTCGACACCAAAGTGTCCATATCAGGAGACATCAAAGTGTCAATATCAGGAGAGACTTATATCTCAGACACCAAAGTGTCTATATTAGGAGACTCAGAAATGTCAACACCTTAGTGTCATAGGAGCAGCTGCAGACCCTTCTAGACATGCCTATTTACCCACAACTAGGACTTGGCAGACAGATTTCAGAATCACATACACAAGATATAGTGCATAACATATGACTTTATTTCATTTTCCTCAAATTGAACATATACATGTACATCCAATCAAACTTAACATACCTTATAAACATAAACATTTACGATAATGTACAATTAAATACATAATGCATTTACACATTACATTTAATTTCACAAATTTCCAATTCATAATCAATTATATTCAATTCACATCACAAACACCATTTGAAGCACATTTGTATTCATAAGGACACATTATTCACTAACCACACATTCTTTAAGTAATTACTTCAATTAACAATCCATCAATACATCAAGTTTTACTCAATTAATCTAACATCATTTAGGTTCATTTTCAATCTCAATTAAGTTCAATTAAACCATTATTATTAAGTACCTTAACCTTAAATATGTCAACAATTACACAAAACCAAGTTTAGCAATTTTTTCTAGATTTTCTCAAGACAAGTTTCAGGTAAGTTTTGTATGGCCATTCTAACATAAAAATTGAGATTTATAGGCAATATGTTATTCTAAAAAAAATTTCTCTATGTATTAAGTTTCTAATGAACTAAAGTTAAGACAATTTGGTTCATTATTCCTAGCGCTATACTGAAAATACTATAGATTGTTCTTCAAAAGTGATAGTAACCAAAACTCAACTTTAAGCCAAAATTCAAAAGCATTAGAGACAGAACTAAAATTCTATTCCTTCATGAAAATTGTAGAAATATGTATTTAGTTTAATCTATAATCAAAATTACCCCATTTGGATATCTATAAATCAAGTTATAGCTAAAATACCAATGTTTATTTAGTGGCATCACTACAATTAACTCATGTCACACACCTTCAACACCCCTTCACCATAGTTCATCAATTCCACTTCAATTCCACCTTATTTGCCTCAATTCCACATCAATTTCATGTTCAGAAGCAGTTCAAAAATCATTCATTAAGTAACTTACAAATCAATATCTTCCACACATCAAAACCGAACTAGAAATTGTCATACAATGATCATTTTTCCGGCATTCAATTCTCATCATCTTAACACATATTTTAATCAATTCAAGTATCAAAATTTTCATATTATAACATGAAATCAAGTTTAGGATTCCCTTACCTTCTTATATTCAAATTTTGACTCCAAATAACCAGCTAATCCAGAAAAAATAGAAACAACATTGCATTTGTCAAACCAGAATTATTTTCCCAGCACTTTCAAGCAATCAGCACACATCTAAAATCAAGGTATGACTACAGCAAAAAAATTTGCCACCTTAGCTTCATATAATGCAAGATGTCTTCATCCTCCATTGACACATGTCACACATGAAGGTAAGCTACTTGGCTTTTAATGAAGCCATATACATTTCTTCATGTGTGGCTACTAAATGTCACAATTTTATTAGGCCATTTGTCACTCCATAATTGGTCCATTTATCAATTAATTACTAGTCTAATTGTCAAACAATTTTAGGCTTAGTCATACTAATTTCCATGTACCAACTATCTTGCCACTTAACAACTTTTTCCTAGTCCAAATATACATTTTAATACCTTAATTCTATAATGATGTTAATTAGTTCCAATTCACTAAGTATGATCCATTAAACCAAAATTTAAGTCATGCAATTCTCAATCATATCACAATTTTTAACACCTATTATACATGTGCTTTTATGAACATATAACAATCCTACTAGGGCATAATTTGGGGCCCTACACATATCTTCGAGCTAACCGATCTATTGACTTATTCTCTCTTACTGACAAGAAATGAGCCGACTTGGTCAATCTATCAACAATGACCTATATGGCGTCATGTTGCCTAGGAGTCCTAGGCAAACCCATAATAAGGTCTATAGTAATCGTCTCCCATTTCCACTCTAAAATGGGTAGTGACTGTAACCTACCGATTGGAGCCTGATGCTCTGCCTTAATCTGTTAGCAAGTTAAACACTTAGCTACATACTCAGCCACCTGTTTCTTCATCTCTGACCACCAAAAATGTTGTTTCAACGTATTATACCTCTTAGTAGTACAACGATGCATAGCATAAGCTACTAAAAGAGCTTCTTCTAGAATCTATTTTCTCAAATCATCAACATCAGGCACACACAATCTTTACTTCAACCATAATGTCTCATCTCTCAATTCAAATTCAAAACTCGGATTCAATTTTAACTTCTCAATTAACTTGGCCAATTCTAGATCTTTACTTTGAACTTTCTAATTCTATCATGTAATACAGGTCTCAGCTTCAATATAGTTATCAGTGCCTCATTTTGCCCCAAATTCAACTCAACATTCAATGCTCTCAATTGGACTAGGTTAGGTAACCTTGATAACTTTACTTGTGTTACACTGCTATCCGATTTTCTACTCAATGCATCAGCTACAACATTAGCTTTACCAGGATAATACTCAATTGTGCAGTAATAATCCTTCAACAATTCTATCCATCTCCTCTATCTCACATTCAACTATTTCTAACTCAATAGACATGTCAAACTTTTATGATCAATGAATACCTGAAAGGTCAGCATACAGATAGTGTCTCCAAATCTTCAAAGCAAACACTACAACAACAAGCTCTACATCATGTACTGGCTAGTTAAACTCATGAGACCTTAGCTGTCTCGATGCATATGCTATTACTCTGTCATACTTCATCATTATACATCCTAACCCCTAATGTGAAGCATCACTATATACTACATATCCTCCCAATCTAGATGGAATAGCTAATGTTTGTGTTGTAGTTAACCGATGCTTTAGCTCCTCAAAACTTCTCTGACATTCATTAGTCCATCTAAATGGTATATTCTTCCTTAGAAGTTTTGTTAAAGGGGCTGAGATTAGTAAAAACCCCTCAACAAACCTTTTGTAATACTAGCTATATATCAAGGAAACTCCAAATCTCTATCAAATTTCTTGGAGCTTCCCACTTCATCACTGCTTCTACTTTTTTTAGGTCTATCTGTATGCCTTGTCTAGACATAATGTGACCTAAAAATACCACTCGATTAAGCCAAAATTCACACTTACTGAATTTGGCATACAATTGCTTCTCTCTCATTATCTATAAAACCAACCTCAAATGATTTAGATGTTCTTCTTTACACTTCAAATACACCAAAATTTCATTAATAAACACAATCACAAAACGATCTAAATAAGGTTGGAATACCTCATTCATGAAAGCTAGAAAAGCAACTAGAGCATTAGTTAACTTAAAAGGCATCACCAAAAACTCAAAGTTCCCACATCTAGTTCTAAATGCACTCTTGGGTACATTAGCTTCAGCTATCTTCAATCAATAGTACCCTGATCTCAAATCTAACTTAGTGAACACCTGAGCTCCCTGTAACTGATCAAGAAAGTCATATATCCTTGATAGAGGATACTAGTTCTTTGTTGTCACCCGATTCAACTGTCTATAATCAATACATAGTCTCAGAGTTCCATATTTATTCTTTACAAACAATACTGGAGCTCCCCAAGCTGACGCAGTAAACCTAGTAAAACCCTTTTCCATCAACTCCTGTATCTATGTCTTAAGTTCCTTCTGTTCTATAGGTTTTATCCTATATGGAGGAATTGATATAAGAGCGGTACTTGGAACAAGGTCAATGGTAAACTCCGCTTCTCTTTATAGGGTAAACTTGGTAATTCAGCAAGAAACACATCTAGAAAATCCCTAACGATAGGAATATACTAAATGGTCTATTCATTGTGGGTATCAACTACGTGGGCCAAATAAGCCTGACATCCACCTTGCATTAGTCTCAAAGCACATATGAATGAAATTAATCTGGCTGGAACTACTTGACTAACTCTTTGAAACACTACTCTCGACTGATTAGGGCATTCAAGAATGACCTTTTTTATGTAACAATTCATCATAACCCTATGAGTAGTGAGTCAATTCATACCTAAAATAATATCTATTTCCTTTAACTGTAATATTATCAGATCGAATTTCAATTCTACCTAATCAATTTGAATGATACATCCTTTACACAACTCACAATCACTGTAGTACTACCTGTTGGAGTACTCACCTCTAAACCACAATTCAACATTTCTCTCTCACAATACAGTTTAGATGCCAGATGCAGTTTGATGAATGAATATGTAGATCATGGATCTACTAATGCTTATGCTTCAAAATTAAAAACATTCAACACACCTGCTACCACATATGGGGAGTTCTGTGCCTCCTGTCTGGTAATGGCATAGACCCTGGCTTGAGACTGCGGCTGGTTACTGTGCACCTCTACCTCACTATACTGATCCAGTAGCTCTGCTCTGCTGGATCATTATTTCAGTCATTGTTCCTCCTCTCACTACAGATTATGGTCCTAAGGTCTTGGGACAATCTCTAATCTGATGCTCTATAAAGCCATAATCAAAACAAGGTCCCGATAATCTCCAACACTCTCCACTACTTCTTGCCATAATTTTCACAATTTGGCATTTGTTGTGATTGCCTTCCTCACACTTGTCCTCTACCTCTACCAGTCTAAAAAAATCAACCTCTCGGTCAAAACTTTGATTGTCTCGATCCAGTCTAGGATCAAAACAATCTGTTCTGGCATTTACTAAAACTCCTATGAGAATTAGCTTGTTGTTTAACCTGTCTCTTCACTCTAGACTCCTAGTTATACTCTCTCTAACCATCTTTCAACAACTTTGAAATTCTGATTGAGACTATTCATAGTTTCGTAAAACTAGCCAAATTAGAAATGACTAGCCTCGTTTTGATTTCCATATTCAACCCATCCTCAAACCATCTACACTTATCCTCTTCCATAGGAATAAAAAAAGTTGCATACCCCATCAACTCATTAAATCTTATCTCCTATTCAGCTACAGAGATACTACCCTGTTTGAAATCTAAATATTCTTTCATCTTTCTCTTTAGATAAATCTTCTCCATGTAATTCTCTCTGAACACCTTTAGAAAATCTTCCTAAGTTAAACTATAAGGCTTAGTGACACTGCCTAGAATAGTCTTCCACTACTGATATGTTGGGGCTTGCAGAAGTGAGATTGCATAATCAAATCTTTCACCTAACTCACAATCCATCTAATTGAACACTCTTTTAATTCTTTCTAGCCATCCCTTAGCAGGGTCTGTACTTTCGTTGAAGTCAACATCCCCCTTATTTCTAAGCTTATCGTACCTCTTTTACCTCCTCTCAAGAATTTTCAGAGGCATTTGTGCAAACTCAAGTACAGGAGACTCTCTATTGGCTCCTACAAATTCTATATCAGCTGACTCTTCAACTTTATCTCCTATAGAAGATGACTTATAACAAAAATAATTGTGATCACTATACGAATCTCTCATTATATATCATGCCTAAATACTCTTATATATCCCTATAGATGCCAAACCATGCTCTGATACTAAAATTTATAACGCCCAACTACTATAGAGTAAATACCTGAATATCTAGAGGACATTCTAGAACATAACCTATGATAATGACATATTAGAGAAATTACTTTTTACTTATATGGCATCATACAGAAATACATAATACTTAAAACAAACTCAACTCCTCATTTCATTCACTAACAAAATTTACATTATAGCAGAACTTCCATTTAAACAAATATATACATCATCAAAGCATCTAAGAGTTTACCACTCTTTATACAAAAAAATATACTTAAAATGAGAACTATACATATACAATCTATAACTCCTTATATGTCAGTTGACTGACCTTTGAGCCTTTCTTTAGTCCAAAATCAACAGTACTAGTTTGTCTTAGAAACTATGTCTCCTCACTTGTACCTAAAAAGCCACGTTTCAATTTTTGATGAGTTTTGTGAACTCAGTGAGTGAACAATCATTGATGTGCTCACTTATGGTAAATACTCAAATATCTCACATTCAACCAAATTCAGAACATTTCACATGTTAATAAGACATAGTGGATGTCACACATTTCATATACTCTTTCAGATCTTATATATCCCAATCAATCACATTACCAACAAATACTTAAATATAGCATATCAATTTATCATGACAATTTTAGAAAAGGATTCATAATCATAAATGTACGAATACAGATGCATATGAGGCCCTACATTCATTGTGACCAAGTGCCTTTCACTATCACATATCCCTCGTGGATATCGGGCTCATTCAGATACTGATACTATCCTGTACCTATTGTGGATACCAGGCTCATTAATCATAAAGCCAGGCTCTACGTCAAAATTTTTGAGCTTAAAGCTCTTTCAAATTGGTCACTCCAGTCACAATGCCTTTATCTAATCATATATTTAATATGATGCTTCAAATCACAAAATATGCCATCAATAACATTTATTCATGATGCACAGTCAGAATCTCATGTTCATCAAACCTCAGTTTGGCATTTAACTTTCGTTGAGTATACAGATATCATTAAGATTCATATGCAACCAAAACACTCCCAATACATTCCCAATATTAAACTCCTTATAATATTTATGTCCAGAATTATCATGAAGTCATTAACAATTCAATATATAGGAGTTAAACAGAAATATAATAATGTTAGTAAGAACATCTAGGTTACTCACAGTACACTATTGCTTGGATGATCCAGCAATGTTAGGACGTTCGACTTGAGCAATAAATACACATGCGTTGCACACATTACTAAAGTGATTGAACAAATACATATTCAATTATGTCCATATATATTTGCCATGTACAATACATGCTCAATGACTTTCCCAGGTATGTTTCCTTAATCACAATTCATAATCATTTAAACATTATCATTTGGATATGTCTTATTTACAGCTAAGTTTACACCTTAATTAACTTGTTTAATTTAAATTCATCATTCAATCATTCAACCAACTTATTATACATCTAATTAGGTTCATTCAAACCTAAATACATCATAAGATAGTACCTTATCATTAGTTATTTCAAACATCAGTTAAAAGACAACACAACATTTCATATTCAAGCCTTGCCCATGATCATGGTGGACATTGCCACGACCATGACAGAACCTTATGTAATAGGCCACGATTATGGGGACTCTTCCACGATTATGACAGAACCAAATTTTACTGGGCCACGATCATGCCCTGATTATTTTTGTCCCAATTTTGCACAAATTTGTCAAACTTAAACACATCATATACACTTCCAATTTTTTGTAATTCATACTCATTTAGACCTAAATTATATCCCAATTCCAACTCAAAACTATTTAAGTGACAACTCACAAATCATGGTATTTCATGCATCAAGAGTTAAACCAAAAACTATCATACATCATCATGCATATAGTTCTAATTCTTTCTTAATTCAAGAACACTATATTCACATCTTTCTTTAACATAAATTAACCTTCTTTATACATCAAATTCCAGACCTAATTCATCAACAATTCAACCTATGATGCCAAAGTTTTCATACTCCAAAAACAAGTATAACAACTTCCAAATTCTTTCAACACATTTCATCGTCAACATTATATGCAATTAATTCGAATTCAAGCATCATTCTTATACTATTAAACATGCCATAAAGATCAAATTGCTACTTACTTATTCGGCTTCTAACTCAGCTCAAAATTCTAGATTATACTAGCCCTCTATGCAAGCAAAATTCATCACAAACTTAAGGTGAAAACAAGTTGATTTTTAGCAGCAAGATGGAAGTAACATTCAGTTCGTTTCTTGGCTATTTTGTGAAGGTTTAAGGTGTGAATTTTGTGTGATAATTTGGATAGGGTTCAACCAAAATACAAAGAAAAGTTTGAAGAAATTTCGGTAGAAAGAGGTGAGGGAAACAATAGAAACATGTTCTGCATTGGCTTATCTTAGTCATGATGCTAGGTGTCATCCTCCTCCATTAACATTTGTCTTAAGGTGTGCAAAACATTTTCCTAATCAAGATGCTGCTATTAATCCACATATTAAGTTGCCATATGTCACCAATTAATTAGTCCATATGTCTTCTAATTATTGTTGCACTTGTCACACCATAATTGGCTCATTTGTCATTTAAATACTAGTCCATTTGTCACTCATTTACCTATGTTAAATGTCACTTAATTATAGGCTTAGTGATCCTAATTTTTCATGTATCAATTTACCCTACCACTAGGCATTTGTCCTAGCCCAAATGTATATATTATTTCATCAATTTACAAATTAATAAAAATTAATTCCAAATCACCAATTGTAAATCCAATCATACCAAATTTCAAGACATAACAATTGACAATTCACATCATAGTCATTTAACATCTTTCATACCCTAGGACGTGTCAATTAAGTGCATATACTAATTTGTAATATGTACAAATTATCAATATTTATGTGTATATACTAGTGTTATACATGTATATACAATGCTCACAATTCTAATATTCATGCACAATAATTTAGGGTTCTAACCCGAAGCATGCTCCGGAAATTAAATATTACAAAACATGTCGCAGTAGGCTATTTTCTCCATGAAACGTGTGCCAAAGGGTTGTTTTCTCTTTCAAAGGTGTGTCAACTGGTAGTTTTATCATCGAAGGTTCCCAGCGATCATTTCAACGGGTTGTTTTCATAATGAATGTGTGCCAGTAGGCTGTTTACTCATCGAAGGTGTCCAACAACCATGCCAATGGGGTATTTTCCAAGCCAAAGGTGTGCCAACGAGCTATTTAGTCAATAGAAGCTATGCCAACACGTTGTTTTTTCATGGAAGGTGCCCAGCAACTGCGCAAATGCGCTATTTTCCCCACCAAAGTTATGCTATTTTCTTATCGAAGGTGCTCAATGACCATGTCGATGTTATGCTTTTCCTATTGAAGGTGTGCCACCAAGATGTTTTCCCACCAAAATTATGCCAATTGTTTATTTTCTCACCGAAGGTGCCCAGTGACCATACCAATAGGCTATTTTTTTTACTGAAGGTGCACCAATGAGTTGTTTTCTCCACCAAAAGTTTGTCAACGAGCTATTTTTCACCAAAGGTTACGGATGACCTTGCCAACAGGCTACTTCCCCACTGAACGTGTGTCAAACAGCCATTTTTTCCACGAAATGCGTGCCAAAAGGGTTGTTTTCTACATTGAAGGTGCACCAACAGGCCCTTTTCTCATCGAAGGTACCCAGCGACCTTTCCAATGGGCTAGTTTTTCCGATCGAACATATGCCAATTAGGTATTTTGTCAACGAAAATGCCCATCGACCATTCCAATGGGCTATTTTTTCAAACGAAGGTATGCCAATAGGTTATTTTTTCCACTGAAGGTATGCTAATGGTCTTTTTTCTCATTGAAGGTGTTGAGTGACCATGCCATTGGATTATTTTTCTTAATAAATATGTGCCAATTAGTTGTTTTTCCCACAAAAGTGTCCTAATGGGCTATTTTATTAAAGATGTGCCAACGGTGTTTTCCCCATAGAAGGTGTGCCAACGAGATATTTTCTCACCGAAGGTGTCCAATAACCATGCTAACGATTTATTTTTCCTGTCGAAGGTCTACCAACGGGTTGTTTTTTCCAACAAAGGTGTGCTAACGAATTGTTTTCTCACCAAAGTTGCCTAGTGACTATGCCAATAGGATGTTTTTCCCTCCTAAAGTGTGTCAACGAGCTGTTTTCTTACTAGAGGTGCCTAGAGATCATGCCAACGGGATATTTTTCATACTGAATGTGTGCAAATTTGTTGTTTTGACCCCAAAGGTGCTCAACTGTTAGAATCCAACCATGATCGAATAACGGGCGCAGTGAAAAACAAAATTTTTTTACGGATCCTGATAATTGTATTAACTTGAATAAATGACAGATGAATAAAGAGCGGATTCTGTATTTTGTTTGCGATGCAGTTTAAAATCTTCGAAACCTTTTTCCGAGTGATTAATCACGAGCTGTTCAAGCGTCCAGCCTCTGACGGTATCCACAGAGCAATTCTCAACTGCTTTGAGAGGAAAAAGATAGAAGTGCTAGCTTCTAAAAGCTTTTTCGTATTTATAGAAAAATCATAAGAGTCTTTTATTAAAATTAAATATCTTTAATTATAATTAAAATAAAATTCTAATTCTAATTAATTTAATTTTAATAAAATCAAATATCTCATATTTGATCCCTAAAGTTTCTCAAACTTTA
>JAOQMS010000178.1:28252096-28265993 GCA_027563885.1 Erythroxylum longipes | reverse complement strand
ATTATTTATACAACAATTAATAGTTTATTAAATCAATAGACTTTTTAGTCATTTTATCTCTTTTCAGCAACCGCAACCGCACTTGCCAAACACTTATTTTCACGTTTCAATAGTTACCAAAATAGCAATCCCAAACATATAAGTATTTATTGAAAATAAGTATTTATCATTTCAGCGGGTTGATTTTAGCAGGTTATCAACCACCACCGTTCCCCCAAACCAAGCCTCAAACAAAACTGAGGGCTTAAAACTAGGTTTAATTTGGAGACTAAAAGATTAAATCTTGTTAAAGTAAGAGGCTTCATGAGGATGTCGGCAAGATGCTCTGTGGTACTCACATATTTGATTTCCAAAGGCCCAATTTTGACCTTATCCTTGATGAAATGTACATCTACTTCTATGTGTTTTGTTCGTGAGTGAAAAATAAGATTTTAGATAGCGATTGAGCTCCGTTATTGTCACACCACATAGTCAATTTGTGAGGAAAAGAAAACCCCCTCTCAGAGAGTAATGATGTGAGCCATAGAAGTTCAGTAAACACTTGTGAAAAAGCTCGATATTCAGCTTCCATACTTGATCAAGCGATTGTGGGTTGCTTTTTGGAGGTCCAGACAACATGGTTACCCCCTAGGAAGACACAACTCAGTGGTAGACTTCTAGTCATCTGGAGAGCTAGCCCAATCAAAATTTGAAGGGCCAAAGGTGTAAACGAAGGACGAAAAAGCAATCCCAAAATGGAAGTGCCTTTCAGGTAACGTAGTACACGTTTACAAGCAACCTAATGAGTATTTCGTGGATTTGTTAAGAATTGGCTTAGTTTATTTACAATGAAGCATATGTCTGGTCTAGTGTTGAACAGATACTAAAGTGCCCCTACAATGCTTCGATAGAGAGTTGGATGCTCAAAAGATATGCCATCATAAAGTGATAGCTTGGTTGTTGTGGTGATTGCAGTGAAGCAAGGCTTACATGATGACATGTTGGCTATGCGAAGCAGATCTTAGATATAGTGGCTTTGTGAAAGATATAATCCATTACTATTTCGATAAGCCTCAAAACCGAGAAAATGATTTACACTTCTAAGTGTTTTTAATGCAAACTAAGACTGTAATTGATTGATGACTGTGTGGATTGCTTGAGATGAGTTTCATGTGATGAGTATGTCATATATGTAGACCAATAATATTGTAATGACACCCTGATTATATGAATAGAACAGAGAGGTGTCTGACCTGGAATTGAGAAAGCCCCACTGATACAGTATATGTTTAAGTTTATGGAACCAAACCCTAGGGGCTTGTTTTAAACCATAGAGAGCCTTAGCTAACTTGCAGATATGATGTGGCTATATTATGCTTTCAAAACCTTATCGTTGAATAATGTAGGTAGTTTCCTACGGATCTCCATTCAAAAATGCATTGTTAATGTCAACTTGCTGGATATCCCAGTGATGCGAAACAACAAGTGATATAATAACTTTGATTGTTGAAGCTTTAACAACTAGACTGAAAGTCTCTGAAAAATCAATGTCAGGGATTTGATTGAACCCTTTTACAATAAGGCAAGCTTTATATTTAGAAATAGTCCCATCAATACTGTACTTAGTCTGAAACACCCATTTTTTGTACCAAGAATGCCTATAGTAGGTTTATAAGGAACAAGTGTCCATGTATTGTTTTGTTGTAAAGCATGAAATTCAACTTGCATAGCTTGAAACCACATAGGATCAATTAAGGCTTCTAATATTGTTGTAGGTTCAGTGTGTGAGGTAGAAACAAGAGTGATAGAGTAAAGTTTTGGTTTGAAAATACCGCTCTTGGAGCGAGTTTGCATAGGATGAGTGTTATGTGGTAATGTCAAAATGGTGTTAGGTGCAGTGTTTGATATAGTGGGCAAAATAGGATAGGGTGAGGTGTTTTGGTAGTGCCATGGGTTTATAGTGTTTCGTGTGGTTGTATGTACTGGTGAACAAGGATTTTGAGTGCTTACCTATCTGTTGGCTGAGGATTCTAGTGATTGAAAATATTCTTCTGTAGAGGAGTGATTTGAGACTGCCTTTTGATATAATAAGGCTGAGGATAGAGTGGATATAGGAAGACTTGGTGAAGTTGTATTTTTTCTTGATTGTGTGGGAAAAAGTTGAGGAGATGGAAACTCTTCCCCGTTGAATTCTTTAGGGCGAGAGATAAAGATCTTACCTTTATTATTTAAGCATTTATAGCCTTGATGCATGGAACTATATCTAAGAAAAAACACATTTGGTAGTATGAAAGTCAAATTTATGGTGGGAATAATATCTGAGATAAGGAAAACAACTGCAACCAAATGTTCTGAGATAGAGATAATTTGGTAGTTTATTATACAGTTTTTCAAATGGTGAGGTATTGTTAAATCTTGGAGATGCAAGGTTATTAATGACAAAAGTAGTTGCAGAGAAAGCTTCAAGCCAATAGGTAAGGGGCATGTGAGCATAGGATCAGAGAGTTAGACATGTTTTAGTGATATGTCGATGTTTTCTTTCAGAAATGCCATTTTGTAGGTGAGTGTAAGGATAGTTAAAGCATGGTTGTATCCCATGTTGTGTGAGGTAAGATAATAAGGCTTTGCATTCCCCTCCCATGTTAGTGTGAAGAGATTTGATCTTTCTGTTCAATTGAAGTTCAATATTAGCTTTGAATTTCATAAAAATAAATAATGCATCTGATTTTAGTTTTAAGGGACAAAACTAGTTAAACCCGATGCAAGCATCAACAAAATGAGATAGTATTTATGTCCTTCGGTTGATAGATATGGAGAGAGTCTCCAAATGTCTGAATATGTGATGTCTAATGGATTTTGAGTTGTTATGACATATGTTTGAAAGGGCAATTTATGCAAATTTCCTTGCTTACATGCATCACAAAAGGACAAATTGTTTAGATTAATATTGAACTTCATTGAACTCAAATTAGTTTCAATATATTGTTGGAAGGGTTTCCTAGTTTGGCATGCCAAACATTAACATTCTTTTGTGCTAAGTTTACCTCACATTGGCTATCTTTTGAAGAAGAAGAATCTATGTATTTTGAAAAACGAATATCACTAGATTTATGAGCAGTATGTGGTTGTATGACTGGCCTGGTTTGTTTTGTGATGTGGTAGCTTTAAGGCTATGTAGGCCATCCCGAAGCACTACTGTAAGCAGAACCTTCCCTATTACCTTGTCCTTAAACAAACAATTAACATTAGTAAACTCAATAGTAATCTTGTTATCTTTGGTAAGTATAGATATGCTCAGTAGGTTTTTGGTTATATTTGGAATGTGCAAGATTTGTTTCAATGCAAGAGGTGTATGTGTGTTGTCTTGGAAATGGACATGAGAATAGCCAACATTAGCAATAGGAAGAGAATTATTATTACCTACAGTAAGTTGTTCCTTGGCACAATACTCTGAGCTGATTGAGAGATTGTTGAGGTTTGCTATTATATGATTCGTAGCCCCATTATCTACAAACCATATACTATCACTGACTGCTTCAGATGAGGGATAACCTTGTTGATTGAGGCCCAAGTAAGATTGAGGGTAATTTGTGCATTGTTCTGTGTAAACTGATGAGTGGAGTTGTTCTCTTTCTATGACTGTATAGTGTTGCCTTGCTATGATATTTCAAACCGTTTGTGACATTTCAGAGCCTTATGTCCAGTTTTGTGGCATAGCTGATAGAAAACTCTATTTCCATTCCATCTACCTCCTTTTCCACAACCTCCTCTGCCACTAAATCCACTTCTTCCACCTTGATTGTTTATGTTTTGGTTATTATTGTTGTAAGCTACAAGGTTGGCAGCAAGTGATGAAATATCTACCTGAGCAAATGTATTCAACTGTTCTATCCTTGTTTCATGCATCATGAGAGAGTATTGTACTTCTTGTAGAGTTGAAGTTTTCGTGGAGTGTGTTAAATAAACCATAACAGGATCATATTCATAACCAAGACAACTGAGGGCACTTAATATTAGTTCATATTTTGTGATGACATGTCATGCTACTTGGAGTAAATGTCCTATAGTTTTAACTTTCTGAATATATTCAGATATAGTGTGTGATCCCTTTTTAATTGTTGAGAGTTGATGTTTTAGTTGCAGGACTCTAACCATGGAAGTTTAAGCATAAAGACTCTCCAGTATTTTCCATACTTAGTAGGATGAATTAGAATAGTTTACTTGTCCAATCACTTTCTTCTCCAATGGTTGAGAGCAACCAACATAGCAAAAACTGATATATTCTACGCCATGCTTTGTAATCTAGGTTTTTGATGGATTGATCCATGTCTGCAGTGATGAACTGAGGAGGAGGTGCAATGGTGATGAAACTTTCAAGTTCAAGAACTCTTATAACTGCAAGTACTTATGCTCTCTAGTTTATAAAGTTTTGCCTATTAAGCTTAGTAGGAAGATTGAAGTTTAGGGTTTTTGCTAAGACGGCAAAATCAAGAGAAGGGGTGGAAGATTGTGAACCATTTTGGCTAGCAGCTGATAAGTCAGAGTTGGGATCTATTGACGTTGGTCACAGATGAAGCTTTGATACCATGTAAAGATTTATGAAAGGAAAAATTGTCTTATTCATCTCTGTAAATGTTTACATATAGACTTGGTGAATGAATGTGAATCATTCAATCATAGCATAAATAAATCAAATGATTGTGGGGTATTATGTTGAAACAGAGAGTGTAAGACAACTCATATTAGTTGGCAGTGAAATTTCCCTTTATACCCTTTGTGCTTTCTTTTCTTACAAAGATGACTTAAAATTGGCTTGAATTCAACGAACTTAATTAATGTAGCTTGACTTCAAACTCAATTGAATTTCAGATGATTCAAAACTCTTTAAAACTGAAATTATCTCAGAGTCTAAACTTGTCCGACCTTCAAACTTTTTATATCGAAGAGCATATTAAAAAAGGAGCAAAATAAATTATTGTGCAAGTTGATAATCTCTTCCCATCACAAATGCTTATTATTTTCATCTTTCAAATACTTTGGTTATGACTTTTGGATGAAAAACAAACTGAGTTAAAAAGTTTTCATACTCACAAGATGCAAATTGCTTTTGCACGCATTTACTAAATTTTTGCATGAATTTGTCAGTCCTTTTGGTGGGGTTCGACCAAAATTAAACCAATTTCATAAAGACAAGCAGAAGAAGAAGAGGGGCTAGGCGGTAAAACAGTCGGTGACAATAACGAAGAAGAAAAGAGAAGTGGAATGAGATAAGACTGGCAACTAGGCCTACAGGTGACAGAAATATACTTTTTATATTTATAGTCGAATTTATTCAAGTTGTATCTCATTCACTTCAAATAAAACTGAGCCAAGTTAAATTGTCAAAGCTGAAAATGACTAGGAAATCTTTGTTTCATGGAGTTTTTGGTTGTTGGCCAGATCTTACGATTGGAAAGTAGAACACTGTCCATCCAGGCTTGGTGTGTGATCAGTCACTCTCAAAGCAACTTCGAGGAATGAGAATCTATTTGATTGTGCATCAATTTACATTAAGGGCACAGTCTTGATCCTTATTGACTGTGTACTTTAAGCATACCTGCTAATTTTATCTCGAAATAAGGCAATTCCGTCAGACTGTCCCCGTATAAGAGGAAGCTATCCATTCTGCAGATTTCAAACAAGGTCCTAAGCAGGAGATTGCTGTAACATACAGATTTCTGACCCGATTACATGAAAGAATTATGAGAAACAGTGCCTTCCAGATTTTGTTGCTTGAAGCATTAAATGGAGTTGTAACTAACAACTAGCCGGACAGTCTGTCACCACCAAATCCAGACTCGAGGTACCTTGCTTGGTTGAGATGACTAACATCACCCCAAGACTTAATGGTCCACTCATCCTCGCCAGATATATGAAACATGTTGATAGATGTGTTTAACACCTTTCCTCCAGATATTCGATTAGGGGACGCCCGGTTGTAAAGTGCTCTGATAGCACCCCCGTGAGAGACCACGACCACGCATTGCCCTGCACCAAAAGGAGCAATGACATATGAATTCAATCCCGAAGTAAAGAAAGAACACGACTTCAGAAAAATTTAGACCATTTAAATGATAACAGGGTAGATTTTCCAATCATACAGAAAGTTTTCCTACCGACATCCATCACACTGATACAAATGACAAGGTATTTCAAGCTAACATATGCTATGTGGATGGAAAAAGTAAGTATCTAGCAATCACCTAAGTTTGAACAACAAGAGTAGAAAATGATAGATACCAAACTGCCGATGAATTAATGTTTCACAAAGTTAATAGGATATAAGACGTTATCAACAGCTGTACCTATATGCTTCTTGGCAATTCTCTGCAATGATGACGTGCAGCGCTGATAAAGTTGATCAAGACTTTCTCCACCACCCTGTACATGTTGTGAATATAGATGAGCAATAATCTTAACTAGAACAAGTCATTGACATCATTTTCCTACATCTTTTGCATGTCTAAGTCTTTATCTTGTGCATGAAGTTTTTACGTACTGGTTATTTCAGTGATAACATGATCAACAATCCCCTATTTCTTGAGCATATCACTCGGCAGGTAATAGGTTGTTTTCGCTATATGATTATAGAATGCTACAACCTCCAAAATTAAACTTATGCTCTACAAACTCATTAGCTTACAGAGCAAGACCTCCACCACTCATACAACTGCCGTCATTCAGCTCTTCATCTTACCTACTGTTTAGGAGGCCAAGTTCTGCTTTATGGACGTAATTAACAGCCCTTTTGAACAAGGTTCACTAGAACTATGCTGCTGTGCAAAATAGCCACAATAGGTACAACTGAGTTGAGGATTACTTACTGGGATTTCTTGACTGGTGCTGTGGGATTTAAAGGCTTGGTAAGCCTTAGTTCTAACTGTGGCAGCTTCACGTATTGTAAGGCCTTGAATATCCCCTAAATTTCTTTCTCGAAGATCTGGATCCTTGAATACCTGAAATCAAATTCCAATCAAGTAAAAACATTAAAACTGAAAAAGAAAATAACAGATGCCACTCAACATATACCAGGTCCCTTACCAAAGTCTGGCTTCATGAAAATCAAATGATCAAAAGAAATACTTGCATAACACTAGTGTGATCGTCAAGAATAAAACTTTGTTCACTGTTCTGTTGACCAACAAAATCAAGCTCATCGTTGCTACATTATGCAGGTAAAAACAACTATGACATGATCACAGCATATCCAAACCTGAGATAGGCCACATCGATCAGCAATCGTCTCCGCTGTTACAAGAGCTCTCTTCAGATCAGAAGAGTACACAGCAGAAACTTTAAATTCCCTTGATACACGATCACCCACCTAAACAAAATGTAACCCGAAAATTTTTGTTCTTTTTAAATAAAAGATTGTGATACTAAAAAAGTGGTCATACAGATTCAGGACTCACCAAAGCTGCTTGCTCTCTCCCGACTTCATTCAACTCCACATCCAGATGTCCCTGTCGGGTCGTTTCACAAGGACACAGTGCCGTTTCGCTCTCAAACAAATTACATTTTCGAAACAAAACCAAAAACTTAACAGAAAAAATAAAGAATAGAAGACCTGAATTTTTCCGGATGCATTCCATTCCGTTTCACCGTGACGCACCACGATGATCTCACAGTAAGCCAGCTGTTTGATGCTGTACCAGATTACACCTCACCAATTACAGTCATTTTACAATTCAGAAAACAAATTCCAAAACAGAACTAGGAATCGGGACCGTACCCGGAGTCAGTCTCGGCCATGGATATCGGCTCAATGAGTCTGGTAGCGAGTTAAAATCTTAACAAAGAAGAAGAAACAGAACAAGAAATTGTGGCGCTGTTATTGAAGTGCGCCAGGTGCGCTGCACCGCCTTTTCTGGTGGAATATATGCGTTATTGCGTTGTTGGAACTGTATAAGGCTTCTTTTGTTTCTGAAGATCTTTTGGCCCAAACGCACTACTGGATCAAAAAGTATGTTTATGCCCATAATTTTTAATTATTTACATAATTAATAAAGGAAGAGCAATAGGTAAACACTTTAATTTTATATTTTTAATTTTTAAAAATTAGTCAAATAAAACTGAACCGGCTGGACTAAGCTCATTATAGAGCTGATCCGGTTGTGCTGAGCTCATTGCCATACACCAATTTTGCAAAAATACCACCAACATAGGACATGAAACTCGGTATTTGCATAGGAGTCCAGATCCTCTATCCAATATAACCCTGTCTTAACTTAAAAAGATTGTCGTTATTCTTAAATTATAAATACTTTGTTACTCTTATCAAAATGCGTAGATTATTAGCCAAGCCGACCAGCCAATGCTCTTTGTCGTCTTCTTCGTATTACTTCAGAAATCACACTCTCTTCTTTTTGCCTCCTTCCTACCTTGTAAATTTATCGAAGAAGGATAAACATGAATACCATGAATATTGTATTTTCGTAATTTTTTAAAATGAAAATTAAAAAATTACGAAAATACAATATTAATATATTTATTACAAATAAGATTACGATAATGATCATGATTGTAATCGATAATTGTTTGTCATTTCCAAATCAACGTTTAACTAAGATTTCTCGCCATTTAACTTGTTTGTTTATGTGCATGATTTGATTTTCATATTTTTGAAACTTTATTTTCCTTCTCACAGAGCAAATTAACTTTGCTGGTAAAGAAGTAAAAGATCACAGTAGTTGAAAAAAGATAATATTTTGACAAATGTGATTTGTTGGTAAAGAAGTAGAAGATCACAGTAAGAAAAGAAACGTAATATTTTGACGATTTTCAAGTATCTTCTCAAGTAATTTTTGTTTGTTTTTTTGTTAGTTGTTTTTATTGTCATTCCCTCTCTGTATCTCTCTCTATCTCTATGTTTAACCAATTCTTGAGCTTATTTTTTTTTATCATTCCTCTATCTCTAAGCAATTATTGAGGAATGACTCAGCAGACTAATTAACTCTGTTGTCGAGAATGCATCATTTTGTTTATTTACTTTTATTATTAAATTTAATATGTAGAGACATAAGGTACTTTAGTCGTTGCCTCTGGTGGTTGTTAAATTGAATTTGTTATTTTTGTTTTCCTTACAGTAAGTGTTGAAGATATTTAGAATTCACTGGTATCTAACTTTTTTGTTTCTGTTTATAGTTTTTGTTTTTACGTATACGTGAGTAATAATTAATGTATATTGTAAAGGTTGAGTTGCTTAATATTGGCTTGTGGTTAAAACCTTCTAAAACATATTATTCATTTTATAGGAAGAGTTTACCGTGAAACCTTTAATTCTCCAATAACTTTTTCTGTTATAGGAATTAAATAAGGTATGCATGGCAAATTAAAATACATCCCAGGATTTTCTTAACACTTCTTTTTTGTTGTGTTAATAATTTTATCTGAAAACAATGCAACAATGGTACTTCGTTTGTGAATTTGACAATTATAGAACTGGAAGGTAGATTTATTCCATACCGTCGTTTAGATTATGAAATTGAGAAGAAGCAGCATAAGAATGATATTGGCATTGGGAATGAGAGTAGTAATATGAATTCAACTGATTTGGTTGACAATGAGACTCGAAATATGAATTCCACTGATTGGCTGCCAATGAGACTCGTAATATGAATTCAACTAGTTTGGTGGATTCAAATTTTGAGGAAAATTTGAACAAAGTTCACTCATCTGTTGCAAGAGAGTTAGTACCAAAAATTGGCATGCGTTTGAGATGAAAGAAGAAGCTTATCAATTTTATTTAATTTATACCAAACATGTGGGTTTTGGAATAAGAAGAAGCAAAAGTCATAAAGATAAATTTGGTAAATTGATTTGCAGGCTTTTTTGTTGTAGTGCTGAAGGTAAAAGGATGCGAGTTAAAAGAGATTTGTCTGTAAGAGGTCCACGTTAAGAAACAAGATTTGGTTGTGAGGCAAGAATGAAAGTTAATAGTATGAAAATTGGAAAATTTCAAGTGATTCAATTTGTCGAGGATCACAATCACTACCTTTCAAGTTATAACAAAACACATTTGCATAGAAGTCACATAAAGATATCTTCAGTTGCAGCAATGTAAATTGAAATGGATAATGATATGGGAATTCCACCAAAAGCATCCCATGATCTTATAGTGAGACAAGCAGGTGGGAGAAATAATGTTGGCTTTATTCTTGAGGATTATAAGAATTATTTAAAATCTAAAAGAACAAGAGACATGAAAAAGAAAGATACAGGTGGCATGTTAGAATATTTGTATAAAATGCAAGTTGAAGATCCTAATTTTTTTTATGCCATTCAACTGGATGAAGATGATTTTATAACTAATATATTTTTGTCAAACCCAAAGATGAGGAATAACTACTTAGACTTTGGTGATGTTGTTTGCTTTGATACTACTTACAAAAAAAATGGTGAGAGTCGTCCACTTGCTTTGTTTGTCGGTGTGAACCATCATAAGCAAACAACATTTTTTTGGTGTTGCACTCCTATATGATGAGACTGCTCTTACATTTGAGTGATTGTTTGACACATTTGGTAGAGCCATGTCTAAGAAAAATCCTACAACTATTCTTACTGATCAGGATGCGGCGATCGCAAAGGCATTAGCTTCAAGATGGCCTAAAACTCATTATCGATTATGTATCTGACACATTTATCAAAATGCTGCAATCCATTTGATTGATGTTTTTTCTCAATTTAAAGATTTTTCACAGGATTTCAGCTTATGCATATATGAATTTGAAGAAGAAGAAGATTTTTCCAACGTGTGGAATAAGATGTTGCAAAAATGTGAACTTGAAGATAATAATTGGTTGAAATGTATGTTTAATATAAAGGAAAATTGGGCTTTGGTTTATGGATGCCAAATGTTTTGTACAAACATGACCAGCACCCAACAAAGTGAGAGCATGAATAACATTATAAAAAGGTACGTGAGTTATCAGCATAACTTTTTACAATTTTTTAATCACTTCCACATACTTATTGATGATCGTAGATTTGATGAGTTAAAAGCTAATTTTAGAAGTAATGTAAACACTCCAACATTGTCGGCATCAAATTTTAAAGCATGCAGCTACTATTTACACATCAGAAGTGTTTAAATGTTTTCAAGATTAATGGAATCATTCTCATGATTCTAGTTTTCGTCTTTGCAGTGAAGATGATACGATTGCAAAATATGAGATCACTTTTATAAAGAAGAGCTACTCTAATATGGTCACTTATGATTCATCAAATGATGAAGTTCATTGTAGTTGTTGGAAGTTTATGTTTGCTGGCATTTTATGTTCTCACGTGTTGAAGGTTTTTAACTTGAAAAGTATTTTGAGAATACCGAGTAAGTATATTTTGAAAAGCTGGACATGAAAAGCAAAATCGTGGTACCTTGATAGTAAAAACTCCACTATCAATGAAAGTGAAATGGATCCTAAAATGTTGTCAAGTATAAGGTACAAAGAATTGTGTGCATTAAGCATACGATTGGTTACAAGAGCAGCAAAGAGGAGAGATACTTCTAAAATTGTGAAATATCAGCTTCTCAACATGTTGAAGATGGTTGATGAGATATTGCAAGGTGAAGAAATAGTTGATGAAGAGAACCTAATATCACAACATGAAGAGTTGACCCAACGGTCAAATTTGAATCTGATCAATCATCCTGGCATTAATTTTGGTCAAAGGAATAACATAGGAAGTGTGAAAATAAAGACAAAACCTACATCAAGTAAGGGATTGAAGGGTGGATTAGAGAAAAGTTCAAGGAAGAGAAAGAATGTAAAAAAATGCAAGACTTTAACAAATATGACAGATTCAACACTCATCCCCCTTTCCAATACTCAGGTTATATTTGTGCTGATTTTATGTTTTCAAAACTTTAACGTATATAATTTATATACTGATAATTTTTAAGTAAATTTTGCTTTAACTATTTTATTCAGGATTCTGAAGATAATTCCCAACATAGCCATATTATCTCCAGTATACAACATCCCATATTACATCAAGATCAGGTTAGCTTTTAGTAATTAATAATATCGCATGTGTTATGATATTTGTTTTGAACAAATTTTCCTTTTTTGTGTTATGACAAATAGCAAATGTAGCCACTTTCTGTTTTGATGGATTTTACAAGTATGGTTTACAATCATGGAGATTGTAGACCACATTCTCAGGTTCTATTTCTAATATTGTCTTTTGGGCATAATCGTTTACTGAATTCAAATTTGTATTTATAAACCACTTAGTTATGAAAAATACAAAATGCAGCCAATTGGTGTTTGTATGGATAACACAACTATGCTTTACACTCATCATCATTATAGAACAAATTCTCAGGTATTATTTGTAATAATTTCTTTTTATATTATTTGTAATATTTTCTTGTTACAATTTGTTATTAATCTTCGAATGGTTTACCATATTAGGTCATTGATGCAGAAACAAGTAAACAAAGTATTAGTGCTATTATCTCAACTTCAACGCACATGACTTATTTACTTATGGTAATTTAAAGAAAGTTTTTGTCTTATTTTCAATTTTTATCAATAATTGCATTTCATGTTTATAATTGTGTTAATTAATTAAAATGCATGTTCATTGACAGGGACAACAAACATTTAGTTTTGAAAATTTGGGAGAAGTAAAAAATTTAGGAGTTGGTATTTCGAAGGAGAACTGTGATTGTTGTCTTCATGCTGAAAAGTTTTGTATTTGTAAAAGAGAAGTCTGATGTAAATTTAGGTGAAACTCGAATGTTGCTATTAGTAAACTAAAGTTCATTCATTTACTGCAATTTAATTCATTTACTGCAAAATGTTCAGAAAACAACTTGTTCTTATATTTACTGCAAATTGTTAAGAAAACAACATGTTCTTATATGTTACTGCAATGTAATTCATTAATTGCAAAATGTTAAAAACAACAACATGTAATTATAGGTTTGTAATTCTGGGATTTTGGAAGTTAAATGTGTTAAGTCACAACCGTGACTTAACTTGCACGGTCGTGCATGAAATTCACGGCCATGACTTAACGCAAGTTAACTCATGCACGACTCTACAAGTCAACATTGCACGGCTGTGCATGAATTACTGTTTACATATATCTTCTCATCTGTTATAGTTTGGCCCTTTTATGGCAGATATTGGTGGACAAACACCTTTCTTCTATATTTTTCGAGAAAGAGAGTTAGTATATGATGTATTTTCAAGAAAGAGAGTTAGTATATGATTTATTCGAAGCTGCCACTGGTATGAGAATGATACATAATTATTTTCATATCGGAGGAGTAACTGCTAATTTACCTCATGGCTCGATAGATAAATGTTTAGACTTTAGCGATTTTTTTAACAGGCATTGCAGAATAAATAACGAGTTATTTATTCAAGTATCATATTTATGCAGAATAAATTATTCACCTATCATATTTGGTTTATTTTATATTGCTTATTATTTAAACTTATTAGTTTCTTCATTATTTATAACATTTCTTTACATGGGTGGTTGGAAAATTTCTATTTCGTACGTTGAGCTTTTTCAAATAAATAAAGAGAAAATAAGTGGCATTTTTTAAACAACAATTGGTATCTTTATTACGTTGGTTAAAACCTATTTGTTCTTGTTTATTCGTATCAAAACAAGATAGACTTTACCTAGACTACGAATGGACCAACAATTAAACCTCAGATGGAAATTTCTTTTACCTATTGTGACTGTGTCGATTGTAAGAGGTGCGAATCCACCTGCCCAATGGATTTGCTGAGTATTCGAGTCTATTTATGGCATGAAACAACTCGCATCATAGGTCTAGCTTATTAATACTTTATAGAAAACCTCACTTAAATTCATTTATTTGATTTTTTATTTTTCGAAAAGAATCGGAACTCAATAT
>JAOQMS010000178.1:28232888-28251996 GCA_027563885.1 Erythroxylum longipes | reverse complement strand
GGGTATTATACAAAATGAACCTTACCAGCTAAAACCGAAGAAAAGGGAGAGAAGCCCAAACCGAAGTGACTAATTTTCGTGTACTGGAAACCGTTGGAATGTCGGAAGGAGGGAGGAGAAGCTCGGCGGCAGCACAGCGCAGGTATTGGGGGGTTGAGAGGCTGGAAGGAGAAGGAGACTGCGAGCAACGTTTTAACAAACACACAACGACGTCGTTTGGTTTTAAACCAAACGACGTCGTGTTGTTCGTGCGGAAAAATGTTTTCACAAGGCCTTCTGCGACTTTTTCTTCAATAAAACGTCGCATATTCTATTTCGCGACGTTCTATTCCTAAAACGTCACAAAAACTATCAAAAATCAGCGACGATTTCATAAAATGTCGCGGATTGTTCAAACTTTTTGCGACGTTTTCAAAGCGTCGCAGATTGTGTTCATTTTTTGTAGTGATTATTCGCATATTTAGCCAAAATCAACAAGCACTTTAATTAAAAGAACCATCAAACAAGTGTGATAGGTACTCACTCAACTCTTCGTCCTCTCAAGCATTTAAAGGTAGGATATGTATTCACTCATCGTTCATTTCATGTAAGGCTTTTGTCACAAGCTTACTTATTAATCCAATCTGCACTGCTCATATCAAACACAAGCATCAATCCGAAGGTCTTTATTTAGGTTGTAATGGAGCCGAGCTAAGGGTAGGAAAAAGAAAAATTGTAGGTTAAAACCACAACACAAATTGATCATTTAAACATAGACAAAAGAATGACTATAAAATACTCAATTCTTTCCTCGCACTTGACAAAATTAACACTTCTTTTGTCTCCTCTTATTTTCACTTTCTGCTCATCTTCTCTTCCTTCCTTTTCTTTTGTTTTCTTTTGTTTTTTTTCATTTTTCCTTCTTATTTTTCACTATATTTATCATTTTTTGTAGTTATGATTATACAATAAGGAAATCAAGAGAAGAGAAATATAAAGGAGAAGTGAATCTCCACAACCATGCTCATCCCTAATACGATAGCGAACTATACGTTATGATTCCCCACACTTATTTCGTGAACCCAATTATATTTATTCAATTGCTCAACTTGCTTTATGGTAGGTACAACAAAAACGATAAATAATCAAGGTCAAGGTTGATATTTGGGTTTAAAGAAAGAAAATGTGTCATGTTAAGCTCAAAGGGGGTTTACTAGAGGTAAAATCATGGTGGCCTTTTAAGCAAAAAGGCTAAATCCTAGTTGCATTCATCATTTCAATATTTGCATAAGATTGTATGATATGAACTAATATCTGCAAGTAAGTTCTAGAGTTCCTTAATCATGAAAGAACATTCTCGATAAAGAATTACATAATTTGGTCCTTAATATTTCAAAAAGGCTCAAAATCTTATCAAATGAAAGGTGTCATTCATCTATCACAACATGCCAATGTCCTTTTAACCAAAATGCAAGTCAATTAGTTTAAGCATGCAACTATACTCATTCACTCATATTATGCATTTCTAATCCAGATTTAGTTAATTTAATAATCATGCATGTCTATCTGCTAAATGGGAAAATAAACACACAAGACACAAATAATCATTTTTTCTTTTCTTCTAAACTATTACTCACGCAGCACTTTAACATCATTTTGCCCTTGATTTGATAAGAAAATGAAAGGGTGATCTAAAAGGAAAAAGAACGAAAGGAAGGACAAAGATGAAAACAAAAAGAAATTAAAACAACAACCAATAAAAAGGGAAAGGTTAGAAACACGATACTAAGATGGGGGTGGAGATTGTCCGAAGCAAGCATTCAAATTGGCCATGAAGTTTCGAATCTCCGCCACGCTAGCTTCAATGTTATAGAGCCATTTGTTCGTCGTTCAAATACAATCAATTGATTTATCAGTGATTGATACTCCACGGAACTATATGAAGACGTCTGATGCATATGTTGGGGTTGGGGAGGTGGAACATCATCTTCTTTTGAAGTTTCCATTTCTACAACTCAATATCGCTTGCTGCTCGAAGCTTCCCCCGTGTCATCATGGATGAGAACATAGTGATCCCCTTACCACCTGATAACCTTCATCGAGACCAAAGATTTCAAGTCGAGAATCGAGTTTCCTAAAACTAGCTGCATCAGTATGGGTGTTCTCTTGATTAACAAGCTAAGATGTTCTACAATTTGGGTCACAAAAGCCCCAACAACTATTTTTCCTTCACTAGATTGAGCCACTTCATGTAAATGCAAACTTAACCAACTACCAGCATTAAAGGTGCTCACATGTACCATGCACCACAAAATAAATAAGTCACTTTTAGAAACTGCCTCATTGCTATCTCCTCTACCGAATAGTGCAAAAGTTAAAAATTGATGGAGATAACGAAGGGCAGGGTCCACGATAGCAGATGCTTTAGACCGACTAGCGGCAAACACTTTATTAGAATTGGTCGATTGTAACCAAAACTCGCTAGCCACAAAATCGTCAGAATATTCATAAAAAGTAGTATTTGGAAAGCCAAAAGTAACAATAAGTACGTCTAAAGTGATAAGATGATATGCATTTATTAATCGAAATTTAACAGTTAACCCAATGTCCCTATTATTAGTTTCATGAACTAATTCTAAAGTAGTTAGAAACTCTAATGTCAATTCTACATATGAATTTTTTCTATTCAAAAAAATTTTCCCAACTTATATTCACAGTAGCTCGTGGACTCGATCAAATATTCCTAATTCAATAACTGTTTAAGAATATAAAAATCTATTCGGAATAATTTTACGATTCTTAAGAATAACGTACCTTTATTGGTGCTCTCTACTTTGAAAGATGAGGCATGAAATACCTGAATTAGGCTCTTGTGGCAAAGATGAGGGAACTATCGGTTGTTTCATTCTTGGAGGAATAGTTGGTTGCGTAGGTAGAGGCTGCGTTTATGCTCCTACTAAGTTGGTTTGGTGCACATGGCAGCATAGTTGTGCGGTGGCTATTACGACACGCTTGTGTGGTGACGATGAAGAGATTATTACAGGAGGGAGCTTGTGTGCGTTAGTGACGGATGGAGATTGGGTTAAGATAGGTATTTATAGGGGAGGGAGTAGGTATTTATAAGGGAGGGAGAGCATGGGATTGGGGAGTGCACTGGGAATCCCCTTAACTTATGGTGCTGCGATGTCGTGAGTTACCCCTCAACTCACGACACTGCACGACCGTGAGTTAGGCTGCACGGCCATGCATACTCCAATATTAGACAGGGTTACAAATAAAATGACAAAAAAATGCTTCATGGAATTCATGCTTCATCCTTCTCAGATAAATTTACAAGGTAGGAAAGAGGCGAAGAGAAGAGAGTGGGATTTCTGAAGTGATACAAAGAAGACGACAGAGGACATCGGCTGGTTCGACTTGGCTAATAATCTACGCATTTTGAGAAGAGTAATAAAATGTTTAAAATTTAAGAAAAACGACGACGTTTTTTAGTTAGACAAAATAAGACAGGGTTATATTGGAGAGAGGATCTGGACTCTTTGCAAAGGCACTAAAACTTAGAAAACAAAACTATATCTTTTATTAAAATTGACGAGAGGAACACACCACCGAAACACAATATATTGGCAGCAAAAATTCAAACATGAAAACCAACGAAGTGAACACTTAATACTCTCAGCAATTCCTGACAGAGACAGAGAAAAAATGGAGCCGTCTACTGAGAAAAGAAGAGAGAGGTCCATGTCCAAAACAAGAGAATCGTCAGAGGAGTTTCTTGGGGACACAATTCAGGCGAAGATTGTGGAATTGATTAGGACGAAAGAAGAACTAAAGAAAGCCAGGGACAGTGCCATGGAATCGTGGCTAGATTCAGCGCCTTTCATTGACGAGCTTGAAAAGTTGCAGTCGGGCCTTTCAAGTGCCAAGAACCGAACATCCATGTCCAATATCGTAATATCAGAACTCGAGTCGCAGATGGAGGACAGCAGAAAGGACCTCAGAACTAAGAAGGAGGAGGAATTGAAGGTTACTAAACTGACTAATGAATTGACCGAAGCTCTGGATCAAGCACGTGAAGACCTACAGACCGTTAAGCGGCTCGGAGACGAAGAACGCGTGGACAGGTCGAGTCTAAAACTTGTCCTCAGGATGAGGAAGCAGACACTGAAGACGCTGCAATTGACTCTCCGAGCCACACGCCTTGAAGCGGAAGCTTTCGCTGCATCGTGGGCCAACGCAATCCAAATAATCAACATTTCAGAAACTGAAAACGCCATGATTGAGCTTTCGCGGGAGGAATATTATGCGTTGAAAAGGAGAGCCAAAGATGAAGAGGCACTTGCAGAGTGGAGGATTAACGTGTCCATGGAACAGAAACTAGCAGCGGAGGCAAGCCGAAATTTGGTTTTGACAAGGTTGAGAGGATTGAACTCCGATGGAAGTTCGATGAAAACTGTAAACGACGAAAAACCAATGGACGATGAAGGTCATGAACATGACATTGTAGAGGAAGAAAAGAAATTGGAGGAAGAGATCATTGAAATAGTTGTTCCCAAAGCTCAAACAAGATCAAATGCTATATCGAATGGTCGGAATACATCTAGGAAAACAAGGTCAAGAAATAATAGCGGGAAAAGGCTTCAACAAAAGAAGAAGCAAAAGAAGAAGAAAGCTTCCATTTTCAGTAAACTCAAAAGCTTTCTTGTGCGGAGCATCTCAAAGCTGTTTAAATGAGTTCAGATGTGTTATGATTAAGTTTGACGAAATCAGTTTCCATCATCAATAATGTTCCCGATCCTGGTTTCAGAAATAAATCCAGTTTCAGCTGTGATTTCTGTCCCGTAAATTTGCAAGGCAATTCAGTCTTTGTTTTTATCAAGGAAAACAACCTCCAACTCTAATACAAGTTGTTAGATATTTTCCCTATATATTGGACAATAATTAATTGTAATTTTCAATTTTTCAATAACTTATCGATTAAGTTATGTAATTTGATATGAATAAAGATAATAAATTGACCCAATAAATGATCTAAGTCAATGTGTCATAGTTTAGGAAGAAAATGGACCCCGATCAGTGTAGATTGGACCTATATCAAGCTTATGATGGGAAAATTCGATACGAAAGCTACATATACAAGGTTAAGATCTCCTGCAGCGGATTCTCTACCCCGTCAAGAAGTTCATGTGTTAAGAAAGTTGCAGAAAGATGTTAATGACGTGCCGGTGATCAACTTTCGTAAAGGTTGTTGAGAAAACGAACTTGTTTCAGCTTCGAAAGCTTATTGAAAGTCATGAAATTGAAATTAGGTATTTTTTGTGTTTTTTTCTTTCATTCTTTTTCATCATTTCATGTTTGATCCTGGATGCATAGCTGAGGCTCATGTTACGCACTATACGTGGTATCAGAGCCAAGTAACATGATCGGATCAAAGAAAACGAACATTTTTCAGTTTTTCTCCATATGGAACTTGGAGAAAACCAATCCGTTTTTTGGTTTTTCCTTGCGTATGGTTGCGTGAATACGTGTTAAATGTGTTTAACATTGAAAAAACAAGGTTAAAACGAGCTTTGAAGATTGAAAAACTGACCCAAAACTCGCCGAAAATTGCTTTTTTCCAACGAGGAGAGAGAAAACATCTGGCCCGTGTATCGCGAACACGTGGACAGCTGAGGTGCTACCACGTGTCGGCAAATGAGACGCATACGCCAGAGGCGATGGGTGCGTGGGTGCACATTCGGCGTGTGGGCCAGTCCACCGCATGCGTTGCGCCCCTTCGGACACGTGCACGTTGACTTCATCTGACGACGTCATATTGACGTCAGCGCTATAAGCAGAATGAACAAAAAAATTTCAAAATTTCAGAATTCTGTAAAGGTATCTTGGGTTATTTTGGGTTAGTTTCCAGGTCAGGGGAATTTGTAAAGTGAGTTTTTGAATTTTTTTGGATTTATTACATTAGTAATAAATTAAAGTTTAACTCCAAAAAAAGGAATTAAGACATTCTAAAGCCGTTTTTGAGTGAATTTTCATGTAACAAACTTGACATAAGGGAGTTACATAAGGTTCCCGTGTCTCAGGTGGTCAATTTAGTGTTCGTTGACGCACGATGGTAGCTCTAATAAGATTTTTCGCTACTAAAGTCGCAAATAAAGTTTTCAGAGAATGTCTTTAGCAATAGTATGTGATAATTAGAATGTGCATATGTTTTTCCATTTATTGATGGAATATTGTCACATACTATATGCCCATATCGAATGTGAGGATAACATAAAGATGCATCCCTTGTCTTTGTAGATCTTTTGGAAACTGATGAGAATGTAGTCACCACAGTAGCCTTTCGAGTTAGTATTTTGAATTGTTCCACTTATGTATTAGACGATGTCTTTTGTCTCATATTTGGTTATTCTGCCCATAGTTGTTAGCCTTACATGAGATTTTATGATGAGCATAAAGGCATTAGATGGAGAAAAGTCATTGATTGAATGATCCATTTACCCACAGGTGGTAGTGTCATGAGAGTTTATAGTGTACTTTGATCACTTTTATATGGAGGTCTAGTTGCATATATTGTGTATTCAGCCCACAGGTATTTCATAATATGCGTGACCGGATTCTCAGTACAGATACTATTTAATAGCTTTGAGTATCGCTATTATCCTACATTTGTACTTATCTTTACATTGTCATTTTGCTATCACCTTTTTGGCCAATAATCACAGCGTCACTATTGAAACCCTTACTGGTTTCAATTCAAAGAAATGGATAGAGGATATATTGAATGCAATTGAGATGGCATAAATTGATATGGTCATACGTAAGGATAGACCATCTCCACCTACATGCAAAAGCTTGAAAGCCCATAAAATAGCCTATGTAGCTTGGGATCGATTGAACAGAATGTGTTGCATGACCATTAAGAGATCCATAACTGACAATCTGCTAAGTGGACTTCCAAAGACATACATAGTGAAGAAGTTTCCTGATAATGTCCCCTAAAAATACACAGTCTCATCTAATGCTGAGGTAAGTACCTTGATGAAAGAATTATTCTCCATGAGGTGTACTAAAGAAAAGGGAGTGATGGAGTACATATCAAGAATGATCCATCTTCACAATAGATTGAAGATGTTAAATATTCCTCTTCCTATTGTCTTCATAATTCACTAGACTATGAACACACTCCCTCTATAGTTTAGTAATCTAATGATGACATATTACTCACTGGATGAGGAATGGGACTTCAATGCTTTGATTGCCCATTGTGTTACTGAGAAAGAGAAACTCAAGATTGCTACTCTTATAGGCCTTGTAGCAACTAAAGGGAAGGAAAAAGTGAAACTCGCTAAGTTTAAAGGTAGAAAGTCTAAATCTTCTCCACATATTGATGTTGGTTAATCCAGTACTGGTAAAGGTCATGCGGATATAAAGAAGTCAACTGTATAAGGCCTGGAAAGAAAGACTAAAACCATTAGGTAACTCCTTGGCTTCTCAATTCATGAATCCAATTATGTTGTAGCCACATTCGGCTTTTGGTGTTTAGATGAAGAACATAGGTTCCTGGGGTACAAGAACCACTATAGTTGTGAAGATCCATTGAAATGAGACAAACTGCTATCTCATCGGATTACGTAGTCTATTTAGAGAACAAGACTATGATATTGGACAAGTTGCAGATCCAATCACTTTTCTAGAAGCTATTTCTGGACCCCATGAGGTTTTTTGGTGGGAATCAATCTATGAAGTATAATAAAGTATAGGAGCTGGTTGATTTGCCACAAAATTGCAAACCCATCAGTTGTAAATGAGTTCAAAAGACCAAAAGATTTTAGGATAAAGTTCAGTGGTTTAAGGCTCACTTAGTTGTCAGAAGGTTCACTCAAAGACAAAAGTCTGACTTTAATGTTACCTTCTCTCCCCATCCTTGAAGGCTACATTTCGAGTGATTATAGCAATTATAGCTCTTAATGATATAAATTTACATCAGATGGTTGTTAAAACTGCTTTACTGAATAAAGATCTTTATGAAGAGGTTTATATGGCACAACCTAAAGGATTTCAAGATCTAGGTAGAACTGGTATGGTTTGTACGTTAAGTAAATCAATATATGGTTTACATCAAACCTCTCGAAAGTGATAACTTATAATTGATGAGGTTTTGGCCTCTTTTAGCTTCATGGAAAGTAAAGTTAAAAGATGTTTGTATCACAAGGTCAAAGGGAGCAAATTTATCTTCCTATTATTTTATGCGGATGATATATTGCTCGGGTCGTATAACATGACCACGTTGCATGACGCTAAGCAACTTATGGCCAAGCATTTTCATATCAAGAACCTTGGTGAAGCATTTTTGTCCTAGGTATTCATATTCATTGGGACAGATATCAACACTCATTAGGCTTCTCACAGTGTGCTTACATTAAGCATATGCTACAAAGGTTTAATATGGTTGAATGTAAACTTGTTGTAGCACTAATCTCTCATAGCGAGAGATTATCTTTGCCACAGTGCCCAAAGTATGAAGTAAAGAGAGAGGTTATGAAGAATGTTCCATATTCTAGTGCGTTTGGTAGCCTAATGTATGCCAAGGTATGTACTAGGCCAGACGTTGCATTTACTGTTGGACTGCTAGGTCGCTGTTTGGCTAACCCAAGTATAAACCACTAGAGTGCAGCTAAACAAATGTTGAGATACTTAAAGGGAATCAAGGATTATATGTTGACATATAGAAAAAGTCAATAGTTTAAACCTCATAGGGGATCCAGATTTGGATTTTAAGCTATGTGTCCAAAAGATAGGAAGTCCATAGCAGAATAAAGCTTTAAATTTATAGATGGTACCATGTCATAGAAGAGTGTTAAGTAGACACGGATGACTTCCTCGACCATGAATGCAGAGTGCATGCTATGGGGACAGGTTGTTTGTCTCATAAACTTGATTTCTGAGTTATCTGTGTTTGATTTAGTGGTTATACCCATTTGGTTGTATTGTAATAATCTTGATGTTGTATTGTTTAGAAACAATAATAAGGATATCACAGGGTCTTAGCATTTAAAGTTCAAATAGTTGACCATAAAAGAGTAGATACAAAAAGGTGACATTGAGGAGGAGCATTTAAGGACTAAGAAAATGTTAGTCGATCCTTTAACTAAAGGACTTCACCCACATATGTTTGAAAAACATGTATACAGTATGGGTGTATTAAAGTCCTTAGACATTATTAGTTAGGGATTATTATGTTTGCTCCATGTACATTTGTACATTTATACTTTTTTATGTATTATGACAGTATGGTAGTTCATTAATAAAGAAGATTATTATTTAGCCTTAGCACTACGTGATATCATACATAGTCATAATACATTTGAAAGTCTTAAGATTCGTGTCAATCTTAAGCATATTACAGGTCATTGGGCATATATACAGCTTGACCTTGAGCCTATGTTATTAAGACACATATAGTTTAATATGTATATCCATGGATTTTGACATGACATGGGGGGATATAAGTTTTAATATCATAAAGGTTCTCTAATTCAATTTAGTATTTAGTTAGAGAACATAAAGGTTTTCTCTAATGCAGTTTAGCATTAGGTGAGAGAAAATAAGATTTCTCTGATGCAGTTTAGCATAAAGTTTAGAGAAATCAAGACCTACAAATAGAAAGATGATACATATCAGATCATACAAGTATCATCTGAGTTTTCCACACTACATTTTCCCATTATGTTAGTGAGGTATTAGATATTCATGATTATATTGGACTTGCATCACACATGACACATGTGTTTGACATCTTTTGGTATCGAAAGCCTTGTGGGACAGAATGATGGACTTTCGTTATCTTTGGATCAAATGTTTTGTTTTCAAACTTGATCAATCAATTCAGTAGCATGGCTTAACTGAATTTTAAACTGGTTTTAATTTAAGTCAAACACTGCCATTAATTATTATCCGAGAGGGAGAATGTTAGATATTTTCCCTATAGAGTGGACACAATTAATTGTGTTTTTTGGTTTTTTAGTAACTTATCAATTAAGTTACGTAATTTGATTAGGATAAAGATAATAAAGTGGCCCAATAAATGATCTAAGTCAATGGTGTTAGACATTTTGTCCCTAGGTACATTTTTGTCATTTTCCTATTAAGTGGATAATTATTAATTGAAATTTTAGCTTTTCAATAATTTTTCAGTTAATTTACGTAATTTGATCCAGATAAAGACAATAAAGTGACTCAATAAATGATCTAAATCAATGGGTCAAAGTTTAGGTGGAAAATAGATCCCTTTTAGTGTGGACCTGGTCTATATCGGACTTGTGATGGGGAAGCTCGATATGAAAGCTATATATATAAGTTAAGGTCTCCTGCAGTTGTTTATATCAATCGTAAGCATAAGGATTCTCTGACCCGTTAAAAGAGTTTACGTTTTGAAATTTAAAATTGCAGACGTCCGTACGACTAACATCACGTCATTCGGGCGTCCGCATGACTGACACGTGTCCTGTGGAGACACATCTGGCGCACCCATGGTATTGTTCACCGTCGGGTGCATGAGTCACACGCGCCCGATAGTGACGCGAACTCTGCCAGAAAAAGACAATTTTTGGTGAGTTTCAGGTCCATTTTTTGCATTCTCAGGCTCTTTTCAACCTATTTCTCAAGGCTAAACACATATATACTACTTTCATGCAAAAAAAAGCAAGAAAAAACTAAGAAATGAAAGTTAACTCTCCAAAAAGGTTATGGAGAGAAAAACTGAAAAATATCAATTTTTAACCACCCGATCATGTTACTGCTCTGATACCACGTATAATATGTAATGGTACCTTAGTTACGTAACCCAGATTGAACGTGAAAAGGCCAAAAACGAAGATTTTTTAGTTTCTCTCCATAAGTTTTTCAGAGAGTTAACTTCCGTTTCTCAGCTTTTTCCTACTTTTTATTGCATGAAAGTAGTATACATGTATTTAGTCTTGAGAAACGAGTTGAAAATGAGCCCGAGAATATGAACAATGGATCCAAAACTTGTCAAAAATCATCTTTTTATTGCATGAAAGTAGTATACAGACCTGTGACGCGATATCCACTGAATGCGTGTCTGCCATGAGTGATGCAAGCGCCTACATTGGTGGGCGCATCTGCTCGTGACATGCACACTCCAGTGCATCGACGCTAGCACGTGTCCGACAGGAACCGGTCGCACCAATGCACGTTTGATGTGGCGCAGCTGACGTTATGCTGACGTCAATCATTCGGACGTCTGCTACAGTAAATTAAAAAAAACACAAAAATTTCATATTTCCCGTAAGGGGTGTTCGAGGTGTTTTGGGTCGGTTTTCAGGTCCGAGAAATTTATAAAGTGAAATTTTCCATTTTCTGGGTTTATTACATTAGTAATAAATTAAAGTTCAACTCCAAAAAAAGGAATTTAGGTGTTCTGAATCCAATTTTGAGTGAATTTTCATGCTTTGGATATCACTTAAGGGAGGTACTTTAAGTGTTCATGTCTCGGGTCTCATATTCAGTGTTCGAGATTGCATTATAGTTACTCGGAAAAGGAACAAAGACATTCTGAGCCGTTTTTAGTGAATTTTTGTGCAACGAGCTTCCCATAAAGGAGATACATGTGTGTCTGGGGCAGTCAGTTCGATGTTAATTAATGCACGATAGTCACTCTATTGAGATTTTTCTTTTAAGAAAATCTCAAATGAAGTTTTCAGAGAATGTCTTCAGCACGAGTGTGTGACAATGAGACTGTGCATTTGGGTTTTGCATTTATTGAAGTTACATTATCACATACCATATGCCCATAAAGAATATGAAGATAACATAAAAATGTATCCCTTGTGTTTGTGGAGTTTTTGGGTGCTGATGAGGATGTAGTCACCAAAGTTTTTTTTTTCAAGTCAGTATTTTGAATTTTTCTGCTTGCATGTTGGGGGATGTCTCTGATTTTATATTTGGTTATTATGCCTGAAGGTGTTGGCCTTATATAATGTTTTGAGATGATCATAAAGGCATCAGATAGAGGAAAGTCGTTGATTAAATGATCTATTCACTCAAAGGTGGTAGTGTCGTGAGAGTTGATGGTTTGTACTCTAATCACTTTTATGTGGAGGTCTAATTGCATATATTATGTATTCAGCCTAAAAGTGTTCCATAATATATGTGAACGGATTTTCAGTAAAGGTACTGTTTAATAGCTTTCAGTATCACTGTTATCCTACATTTGTGCTGATCTAATCAAAGTTACTAAAGAGTCACCTTTTTGGTCAATAAAATTAGTGTCACCATTAAAACCCTAACCGATTTCAATACAAAGAAGAGAACTGAGGATGTATTAAATGCCATGAAAATAGCTGAGGTTGATATGGCCATATAGATAAATAGGCCATCTCTACCTACATACATGAGCTCAAAAGCTCACAAAGCCCAGGATCGATCTGACAGATTTATTTCTTATGTCCCTTAAGAGATCCATACTTAACCATCTGCTTAGTATAATTACGGACATAGACATAGCGAAGTAATTTCTTATTAATGTCTCCTAGAGATACACAGTCTCACCTAGTGTTGAGACAAGTGCCTTTATGGGAGAATTATTCTCCATGAGGAATACAGGAGAAGGGGAAGTTAAGTAGTACATATGAAGAATGACCTATCTTCACAGTAGACTGAAGATGTTAAACATTCCTCTTCCTGATGTCTTTATAGTTCATCAGACTCTGAATACACTCCCTCCAGAGTTAAGTAATATGGTGATGCCATATTATTTATAGTATGAGGAATGGGACTTCAATGCTTTGATTTCCCATTGTGTTGAAGAGGAGGAGAAACTTAAGCTTGCAACTCCTACGACCCTCGAAGCAACTGAATGGGAGGCAAAGATGAAACCCACTAAAATCAAAGGTAGAAAGACTAAATCTTCTTTACATACTGATGCTGGTCAATCTAGTGCTAGTGAAAGTCCTAGAGACATAAAGAAGCCAGAAGTATAAGGCTTAGAAGGAAAGACTGTGACTATTAGATAACTTCTTGGCTTGTCAATTTATGAATCTGATTTTCGATAGTCACATTAAGTACTTAGTGACTATATTGTGGAGTATCTAATCAAGTTACTTCCATAATGCAGGAGTTCATATCCGGGATAAAGCCAAATAAAGGGAAGGAGAAACTGATGGTTCACAGTAATGAAGAAGTGAAAGTAATATCTATAGGGATGTATGTATTGAACCATGTTACAAGGTTCATTTTGGTTTTTACACGACATATTTTATATGTGATCTTTGGATCAATTTTGGACAAAGAAGGTTGACGTTTTGTATTTAATACTTATGTTGTACAGTTGTGGTTAATGCAAAACATAATGGTACAACTTTCTGTCATATAGTTTGTATAGAATGTGTCTTACCCCGAATTAAATATGTGCTTCTTCGTATCTTGCTAAACAAATTATGAAATGAAGGACCTTGATGAATGAAAAGTTATACACGCTGTGACATAAAAGTTTAAGCCACATTTCCAGAGCTAGAGTTGAGAGACTGATTAAGAAAAGCATTCTCTCAATTCTAGATTATGTTGATCTAGGAACATGTGTTGACTATTATAGGGGCAATTTGACTAATAAGGATATAGAGGCCAACTTATGCTTCTGACTTGTTGAGTCTGATACACAAGGATATCATTAGACCTTATACAATTGCATTATGCAATTTAAAATATATTATGACATTTTTCATGATTATTACCATTACAATTATGAGTTCTCGCTTAAAGAATGAAGGTTGAGAATTAATTCGAAAAATCCATTCAAAGTGTCAGATCTGATGAGAATATCATGGAAAACATGGTATTTTAGGACTGAAAAAGGTCTGTTTGCCAGATATATAGAATCGGTTGGGATAGTGATTTGATTCACTATACTGGGTAGTCTTGAGCGAAATAGTGTGTTGCCGAAAGACATAACAACACCCTAAAGGACTTGAAGAATTCAATAAAGAACAAGACTAATCTACTTAATTATCTAGAAGTGTGAAAACCCAGTCTCACACACATTAGTGTATGAGGCTACTCTACCGAGGTAATATAATCCTTATAAAGAAAATTGCATGCTCATTATGCTCATTGCTATTTAGTAAGATATCCTAATCACTCTAAAGGTTACAGATCTTACTGTAGAGAGGGAGGGAACAGAATAGTGGAGTCATAAACAGCTAAGTTTCTGGAATTTGATTTCTATGATGATGGTGGGTCCTTTGACACTTCGGATGATAAGAAGATAGATACTACAGTTATTATGTACCCACCACTCATACAGTTAGATCTGGTGGATCTAGGCCTTTGTATCGTGCCTGTACAGGAACAGGAACCCATACCTGTATGAATAGAGATTCCTGGGGGTACAAGATCTAATGCAGTTATAAAGATCTGCTAGAGAGAGATAACCTGTTATCCCATCTGATTACATAGTTTATTAAGTGAATAAGACTATGATATTAGACATGTTAAGAATCCAGTTACTTTTACAGAAACTGTTTCTGAACCCAATGCAGAATTGTGGTAGGTTACAATGACTAATGAGATGTAAGCCATAAAGCATAGTAAGGTTAAGGAGCTAGTTGATTTTGAAGCAAAACTGCAAACCTGTCAGTTATAAAAGAAGTTTAAGACCTAAAGGATTTTAGGATAAAGTTCAGCGATTGATGGACTCGCTCAGTTGCCTGATGGTTCACTCAGGAAGAAATGTTGACTTTAATGTTACTTTTTCTCTCATATCCTCGAATGATACATTTTGAGTAATTAAGGCAATTGTAGCTCATGATGATAAAGAGTTACATCAGATGGTTGTCAAAATTGCTTTCCTGAATAAAGACCTTTATAAAGTGGTCTATATGGTACAACCTGAAGGACTTCAGGATCTAGATGGAACTGACATGGTTTGCACATTATACAAATCAATATATGGTTTAAACAAACCTCCTGAAAGTGATACCTTACATTTGATAAGGTTATGACCACTTTTGACTTCATGGAAAATAAAGTTAAAAAGATGCTTATACTATGAAGTCTGGGGAGTAATGTTATCTTCCTATTATTGCATGTGGATGATATATTGCTCATGTCAAATTACTTGACCAGGTTGTATAAGGTTAAGCAACGTTTGGTCAAGAACTTTGACATAAAGGACCTTGGCGCAACATCTTTTGTCCTAGGTATTCAGATTCGCCAGAACATATCTTAACACTCATCATACTTCTCACAGATCGCATACACTAAGTATATGTTACAAAAGTTTAATACAATTAATTTTAAACCTGTCGTAACACCTATCTCTCATAGTAAGAGATAATCTTTAGCATAGTATCTAAAGAATAAAGTAAAGAGAGAGGTTATGAGTAATGTTCCATGTTCTAGTACGGTTGATAACCTAATGTATGCTCAGTTATGTACTAGGAAAGACATTGCATTCACTTTTTGACTATTTGGTCAGTATCTGTTTAACCTAGATGTAAACCATTGAAATACAGTCAAGCGAGTGTTGAGATAATTAAGGGGAATCAAGGATTATATGTTGGCATATAGAAAAGTCAACAGACTAAACCTCATAGGGAATTCAGATCCAAATTAAGCTATATGTCTAAATGATCGAAAGTTAACTTAAGGTCACAGTTTTAAGGTTACAGATGGTACAATGTTTTGGATGTGTGTCAAGTAGACACGGGTGATTTCCTCGACCATGTATGCAGAGTGTATGATGTGGGGCTATTTCACAAATGGTTTAGCTCAGAAATTTGATTTCTAAGTTGTCTATGGCTAATTCAGTGGCTAAACCCATTCGGTTGTAATGTGATAATCAAGTTGCTGTGTTGTTTAATAACAACATTGAATATCACATAGCCTTATCATTTTGAGATTAAATATTTGATCATAAAGTAGTTCACACGAAAAGGTAACATAAGGTTTGGAGCATTTAAAGACTGAGGAACTACAAGTCGATTATTTAACTAAAGGATTTTGCCCACTTATGTTTGGAATACAAGTGTACTGTATAGGTTTTTTGAAGCCCTTAGATACTATTAGTTAGGGGATCATTAAGTTTGCTCCATGTACATTTGTACGTTATGATGAATTATGACGGTATGAGGGTTTATCAATAAAGATGATCATTGTTCATCTTCAGTAATACATGTTATCATACATTGTCATAATACATATGGAAGCCTTTAAGATTTGTGTTGATCTTAAGCATTTTAAAGGTCATTGGGAATTTATAAAGATTAACCTTGTGCTTATGTCATTAAACACATACAGTTTTCTACGGATATATCCTTAAAGTTTTACATAACATAGGGGGATATAAGTTTTTAATCCCATAAAGGTTCTCTAATGTAGTTTAGCATTCAGTTGGAGAACATAAAGATTTTCTCTAATGTTGTTTAGCATTCAGTGAGAGGAAACAAGTTTTCTCTAATGTTGTTTAGCATTCGGTGAGAGGAAACAAGTTTTCTCTAATACTGTTTAGCATTTGGTTAGAGAAAACAGGATCTCTCTGCTGCAGTTTAGCATATGCAGTTTAACATAAATTTGGAGAAATCAAGACCTACAAACAAAGATGATACGTATTAGATAATAAAGGCATCATTCTAGTTTGCCACACTCCATTTTCCCATTTATGTTAGTGAGGTATTAGATATGCGTGATTGTATTGGATATGTGTCGCACATGACACATGCATTTGATACTTTTCGGTATCGAATGCCTTGCAGGACGGAATGTTGTTTTGTTTTTAAATTTAGTTAACTAATACAGTACCGTATCTTAATTGAGTTTTTTTAAAACTATTTTTAACTTAAATAAAACTGCAATTAATAATTATCTAAGGGGGAGAATGTTATACATTTTTGTCCCTAAGGACATTTTTGTCATTTTCCTATTAAGTGGGCAACTATTAATTGTAATTTTGACTTTTCAATAAATTATCAGTTAAGTTATATAATTTGATCCAGATAAATTTAATAAAGTGGTCCAATAAATGATCTAAATCAATGGGTCAAAGTCCGGGTAAAAAATAGATCCCTTTTAGTGTCGACCTAGTCTATATCGGACTTGTGATTGGGAAGCCTAATATGGAAGCTATATATATAAGTTAAGGTCTCCTGTAGTTACTCATATCAATTGTAAGCATAAGGATTCTCTGACCCATTAAGAGAGCTTATGTTTTGAGAAAACTGTATAGAGACCTAAATCACATCCCGGTGATGGATTCTCATGTAGACAGCGATAGATTCGGGCTCGTTTCAGCTTCAGAAAGCTCGTTTGAAGTTACAGAACCGAAATTAGATACATTCTGCATTTCTCCGTTTTTTGCCCTTTCACGTTCGATTTGGGGTACGTAACTAAGGTATCGTTACATATTACAAATGGGTCGAAGTCCAAAAAGAAAATGGATCTCAATCAGTGCATATCAGACCCATATTAGGCCTGTGATAGGAAAGCCTAATATGGAAGCTATATGTATAAGGTTAAAGTCGCTTGCAGCTACCTAAGTAATTCGTGAACATTCGGATTCTCTGACTTGTTAAAAGGTTCATGTGTTAAGAAAGTTTCAGAAAGACATTGACGACATTCCGATGATCAACTTTCATGAGGGTTGTCGAGAAAAAGGACTTGTTTCGGCTTCAAAAAACTCATTGAAATTCATAAAATCGAAATCAAGTATTTTTTATGTTTTCGTCGTTTATTGTCTTTCATGTTTGATCCTGAATGCGTAACTGAGGCTCGTATTATCCACTACACAAGTTGCCATTCTACTGTAGATTTATTGTTCTAATAAACATTTCAGAAATAAATTCCAAAATGAGAACAAGAGAAGGCACTGATCATAAAGGAGATTACGTGCTCTTGTAAGGAAGAAACACAAATGTTTAAGACTCTAAGAAGTGACTGATCTGTATAGACTCTTATCTTCGATCCAATTTGTTTTGCTTGTGCTTCCAGTGACGGAACTCAATACTGAGGCAGCCATGTACAGATACACTGGAGTAGCTTTAAAGCAGAAAAGGCAACAAAAGATTCATATGTAGAATTGCTAGAACTGGTTAATAGGGGGTCAGAACTCAGATGATTTTTTTTTTTTTCTTGTAGTCAACAACGAAAGTTTCGTATATTCCCTTGAAACAAGCCAAAACCTTTCTTCAGATAATTTTTGGCGTGCTTGTTTCACTGTTTTTCTTCGACATTAACAGCTCCTTATAATTCCACACGTATGATACGAAAGCATATAAGAGTGATCCATAATTAACCAGCTCATTGGTCTATCTGGAATCTGGATCCTACAGTCGAAGATTCAAAAGTGACGTTCTTGATATGACATATTGTCGCTTTAAAGCCTGTCCTTTACCAAACCCACGGTGTAAATAAGGGAATATGAAAACACAATGCAATAATTATACCTTGCGGAACTTTTTTGGTCGTTAATCGTTATCATCTATTGTGTGATATTCATAGTTAATTTAATGAAGGCCGAATATATATTCCATACCTGATTCTATAAATCATAAGATCCTATAAGTTTTAATATTCCATAGAGATATGTTCGACTCAACTGAGTCGTTCTTATTATTTCAATCGAATTTTCTTATGCAAAAATTGACTTGAAATTTAGGTAGTCGTTAGTTATTACATAACTGTTCAATTTTACATTTTATAGGGTAAAATACAAAAAACTCCCTTGTACTTTTGAGAAATTTTAGAAAACCTTATCTTTCACTATGTTTTCTTAATAATTTTATAATAACAATGATGTGAGCATAATTAGCTGTGTGGTCACATAGATTTCCTCGTTGACCTTTTGTTGGATACAAATTTGTAGTTTACAGAAAGATGGATTTTCTTTCTTCACTGGTTCATTCTTTGAGCGTTATGAGCATTATGCCGATATAATCATAAACTTCACTTACATTTACTTCTCTACAACGTTCGTTGACGAATGTCACCCCGTCATACTTCTTAGTATGAGTATGCAGAAATAGCTGACGGGGTGTAGGTGCCACGCCCAAAGACTTTTTCTGCATAGGAATAAAATGTTAATTATAACTAAAATAGATTTTATAAAGCAAATTCAATT
>JAOQMS010000178.1:28214086-28230749 GCA_027563885.1 Erythroxylum longipes | reverse complement strand
CCTTTTTATTGAATAAAACTAATTTTATACAATTAAAATTACAACCAAAATTGGCTGCAAGGGCATACACCAACAATACAAAAAATAAAGTTAAGTGTTCCTCTTTTCTTTTTCTCCTATGCTAGATCTTATGTTAGTTGGCTTACTTGACTGTGATATATTATCTTGGAACATGTTCTTGAATTAAGACCATATTACTTGCATATATATCTTGCGCAACCTCTAAAGTCCTTTCTGGGTAGCTTTATATGGGTTTTGTTCCTCTCTTACCTCCTTGCTCCTTGCCCTTCTTGGTCTTCCATTCCTTCTCTTGTATTATGGTTGAAGGACTTCATAAGGACTAGTTTGTTCAAACAAAATCCGAGACATTAGTAAAATAATTTTTAAATTGAATGATTTGAATTTTTAAAATTTAAAAACTAATTAAAAATTTTTAATATTGAATTTTAAATAAATACTTTTTTAATCAATTATCCAACTGAAAATAATTTAATTTGTTATTATTTTAATAACAATAATATAAATAAATAAAAAATACTCTTTTGTACAATATCTTTGGAATAAAAGGTTGATTAGCAATAGGTTACAAAATTTTGACTCATAATTATCATTAAAATGTATATTCGTATATGAATATTAGGCATAAGTTTCATGTATAAAATAGAAATAGAATAAAAATATTAACTTATCTCTTTTATTTTTAAGATTATTGGATTGTTAATTCAGGCATCGTTTTCCTAGTAATGCCACCATAAAGTCGAGATATTATGAGTGGTTGATGAGGAATATGAAATATTCGTCATTTAGAGGTGTGAATTTGTTAGATAAATTATCGGATTATTTAATCAACGGTTTATTTAAAATACACTGCGAGTTTTTCTATATACAAAACATGTCAAATGAAACACATAGAGGGACAAGACTGATGTATTAGCACCCTACTGCACTGTAGGTTTAATTCAAGACACGTGCATAATGCGGAGGCTACTAAATCATAAGTTAAAGATTAAAAAAAAAAAAAAACAGTGGCAAGACGTTACTAAGGGTAGAGGGCATTGATTTCTTAGCTCAGAATCAGTCAAGACGACCTCATTTTGATCATAACAACGAACAGGTCACCTATTTCTGTTTCTTTTACTTTTTTTCTGTTTCTATTTGTAGTTTGACCTCGCATCACCGTCTACCAAAACGACCAAAATCTGATTGGACGGTTGTGACCAAGCTTTGCAAAAAAAAGTCAAAACTCAGCCATTTAAATCCACTTTCAGTAAAATCCATCATCATTTCTATTTCTATTTCTCCATTTACCAATTCCTCTTTGTTTCTCTTTTCTTTTTTGTGAAGAAAGAGAGAGATATTTACATTTTCCGTTGGGATCATGAAACTCAAAGATCGGATCGAGAGTTAACGCTCTTTGGACCCTACTCCATAGACCTCTCTCTCTCTCTCTATATCTCACTCGCCCCGTCTGTTCCACTCTCTGCCATTTTGACACAAGCCACTTCTTTCTCTGCAGGCGCTACCTCACTTGAATCAAGGAACACAAAGAGAGCTCAGAGAAATTCATATTTTGAGACTCTTCTTCCAATTTTGGTACGTAAGCTAGGATAGAAGGTTTTTGATCTGTGTTCTTCTTCTTCATTTTGAAAGCTTTTTGCTTTATGAGTCTTGTGACACTCTCTGTGGGTGTTCAAAGTCTTCTGATTTTCCAAAATCCTGAATGTTAGGCTTTATTAAAGAAATATCTCTTTTTGTCTACCGATCATGGTTTACTGAGATCAAGGTATAAATGCTTAGAACTTTTTACTGTTACATCCAACGCCATGACTGACTTTCTTCCAATTCAACGTGGCAATGAAGAAAGTGAGTGATGGGAGGAATGTTGTTAACGACGCATATAGTAAGACAACGAGTTCCTATCTCTTTGCTTTGATTGCTCCCATGTTTTTTCAGTACATGCATGTTCACTTTTATCTGGTAATTACAAGGAGTTATCTACTGATGTTTTGCCCTTTCTCTCCATTTGTTATGTTTGTATCTGTAAAGGCGAGTTTCGTTGTTTAAGGTACAAAGAACAAAGACATTTTCGGCCTATCAGCCCAAATAGGAGCATATACTTTTTCTTTCTTATTTTATTAGTTTCATTTCATTTCTTTCTTTATGCCTCTCTTAAGAAGAGAAACAACGAGGCTCACTTCTAGCTAGGATCAGTAATTGATGTTTCACTTATTCCAATTCTTAATGGCTTCTAGATACTGGTTTACCTAATTCCATGTTTTGAGTAAAGGTCTAATATTTTTATAGGTTTCGACTTGCGATCAAACATATACATGCATAATGAGTGACAAAAGAATGGCTATTTTACAGATTAAATGTTTTTTCTTTGCAACAGTATTCTTGGACATTGTTAAAGCTGAGAAGCAAAGAAAGAGGAGAAAATGTCATCATCAAGCTCGCCGTGCGCGGCATGCAAGTTACTCAGGCGAAAATGCACTCAAGAATGCGTTTTTGCACCATATTTTCCTGCAGACCAGCCTCAAAAGTTTGCCAGTGTCCACAAGGTATTTGGTGCTAGCAATGTTACCAAGCTTCTCAATGAGCTCAACTTTGCTGAACGAGAAGATGCTGTGAAGTCACTTGCTTTTGAAGCTGAGACTCGTTTGAGCGATCCGATCTATGGTTGTGTTGGCATAATCTCAATTCTTCAGCACAAACTCCGGCAGCTCCATTATGATCTTGACACAGCAAGAAAAGAGCTTGCAACCTACATCGGTCCACAAGCAATGCTTCCAATCCTGCATCCACCATCGTTTATACCACAACAGCAGTTGAATAACCCAGCATCGACGATGGTGCAACATGGGAGGATTCCGATGATGGGAATTCCTACCGGTGGTGGCGGCAGAGGACAGTTGATGTTACGTGAGCCCCAGCATCAGCATCAGCATCAGCAACATCAACACCAACAACATAGCCATCAGCAACAACAGCAAATATTTGAGGTACATCAATTGGCAGCTGTTAGAGAGCAGCAAGAGATGTATAGGACATATGAACAGCAACAACAACAGCAGAACCATCATCAACCACCTCAACAACAAGACTTTCTTCGGTTTAACGGTGCGTTTGAGGGAACAAGACAGATTGCTGCTACTGGGTTCAATCATATTACTTCTGCTGCAATGTCACCATCTTTGTCTTTGAGTAACTTTGACAATAACCCTTATCATCAGGTTTCACCGCGAGCAGAACATGATCTCCACCATCAGCTTCAGGCACAGCTTTTACTTCAGACACAACAACAGCCTCCACAAGCCCAACAGCAAAGGTCTGGGAGTGAGGAGGGCGTATAAGAGTTTTAGTTCATCACTTGAATGTTCTTCTTCAGTACTTTATGCATCAATTTTATCTCCAAGCTACGTAGTTTTCTTCACTTTTAACTGTGTACTCGTTGCCTTCTGCTGTTTTTTTAGCGGCATCATGTGAGGTTTTGTGCCACACGCCAAACATTCTCACTTGACGTGATTGCAACCTTATAGTAATTCGGCATGCTTAGTACCATAAACAGGGAATGGTTTTTGACGGCACTTGGAAAAACAAATTTTACTTCTAGTCGCATCCACCACTACCTCCCTGCTATATCTATTCCTGTAACAGTTTGTTCGCTTGACACTTGCATTTCCATTTCCCCTTTACCAAAGCTTTTTCAATTATTTGGAGAACTTTTAGCACCTTATGGACTTACCGGGACATAGTTGCTGTATTTTGGATCATGCAACTCTATAAGTATGAGAGCGAGATTTTATTACAATGCAACCATATTGATTAAGAAACGAGTGTTAAATTGTGTACATAGGATATGCATAATATAAGCATTTATAATGTACTAGCTTTTTTTTTAATTGTATAACCTGGAATTGTAAAAAGTTGACTCACTGCAAAAGGATTCCTCGCTAGGGTCGAGGGAGGTCACCTTTGCTTTGCATTTTAAAAAAAATATTTCCATTATTTAAACTTGTGACCTTTTGATTACGAAGGATCAATTTTTATCCGCTAAGTCTAACTATATAGAACAATATATTCTTTGAAAAATGACATGATAACTTTTTTTATTTCAATTAAACTCACACTATTTTTTTGGTGCGTATTGAAAAATTTTTTATTTACAATAACTTAAAATTTTCATACTTTAAATAAAGTATTTAATAAATTAACAATTTATAAGTGATAATGTAAACTTATAAATCTTTAAGTGTTTGTTATAATCTTTAAAATTGAGGTAAATTGTAGCCTTCACAATATGACTCAAACCTAAAATATCTTATAAGTATTTATTGAGAGGACTTGATCATATTGATAGTATTGATAATCCAAATGCACATCTTGCAGGACTCGGTAAAGATGCTTTATCTTGTTGGAGTTAATTCTAATCTGTAATGTTAGTGGTGTTAGTGGTTATCGTATGTTAGTAGTGTTATTGATTATCGTGTGTTAGTGGTGACATAAATTTAGGAATTTTCGTTGTAACTTTGGTCTATTTATAGCCATTGTTGTAACTTGTTCAATGAAAAATATATATCATTTTTTCTTCTTCCGTTCAACTTGTCCTACTCCTATACTCTTATTTTAGTTTTAACAGTGGTAACAGAGCCATAACCATGAACGAATTGATCCAAATTTCGGTTCCTATCATGGATGGGAAAAATTACAATCAATGGACAGTCTTGATGAGGGTAGTTTTCGACTACCACAAGTTGTTAAATGTCGTGGAGAATGGTATTGTTGATCTTGGAGAAAATGCTAGTGATACAAATAATGTAACCTATCGTGAAAACAAAAAGAAGGATAAGAAAGCCCTGTATTTCATTCATCAAAGGGTTAATGATGAAGTCTTTGAAAAGATTGCTGGAGCAACTACATCAAAGCAAGCCTGGGATACATTACTGATGACGTACAAAGATGCAGAGAAGGTTACGAAGGTGCGACTCCAAACCTTAAGGCGGAAATATGAAATCTTACAAATGGAATCCTCCGAGATGATGGCAAATTATGTAAGTCATCTTCTTAGTTTGACAAATGAAATGAAAATATATGGAGAAGAGTACAAGGAGCAAGCAAAGGTGGAGAAAATTTTATGGTCACTAACCCCCAAATTTGAGCATGTAGTTGTGGCCATTGAAGAAGCACATGATTTATCCTTGATGATTGTCAATGAATTATCAGGTACCTTACAAGCCCATGAGCAACAGATGAATGAGAGGCAGTTGGAGAAGCCAATTGCATAGGCCTTTCAAAATTCAGTTTCTATAAAAATTGAACAAGCTAGTGAAACCACACAGAAGCAAGGAAATTCACGTGGTAGAGGGCAAGGCCCTGATGGACATTACAATAAATGAAATCATGGTGGTCATAATTACAGATTTGGCGACAATAATAACAAATATAACAAATCAGATTCGATTCATCAAAGACATCAAAATTTCAGAGTTTAGAGTTGTGGTAATGGTAAAACAAGGTATGGTAAGACTGATGTTGAATGTTATTCTTGTCACAAATTTGGTCATTATGCCAGTAAGAAGACGATGATCAGAACCATGCCCTTTGGATGGTTACGGCCACCAGTGAAGTACCGAACTACCACACGTGGTTTCTTGATACTGGATGCACCAACCATATGTGTGGTAAGAAGAAGCATTTTATTGATCTTGATGAACCTGTCTACTCTAAAGTAAAGTTTACCGACGACAGCACTGTGCTAGTGATGGGGAAAGGAAAATTTTTTATCACGTTGAAGAATGGAGATCACAATTATATTTCAGACGTCTTCTACGCGCCTAACATTAAGAGTAATCTATTTAGCATCAATCAATTGTTGGAAAAAAGGTATGAGATGTACATTCAAGATAGCCATGTTTCAATTTTTGACATAAAAGCTACACTCATTCTAAAGACTCCTTTGACAAAAAACTACATGTTTCAGGTTGATACTTCAAATGATGTTCATGCATGCTTTAATAAAATAGTAAAAAATGAGCTTTGGCTATGGCATCTATGGTTTGGTCACCTAAATTTTCAAAGCTTAAAGTTATTTGCTCAACGCAACATGGTAAAAGGCCTACTGAGCATAGACCATTCAAATCAACTATATGAAGCTTATTTCCTTAGCAAGCAGAGTAGATTGCCATTTGTAGTTGGAAATAATTAGCAAGCTAGCTAGCCACTTGAACTAGTTCATTATGAAGTGTGCAGTCTAATAAATGTCGAGTCAAACGACAATAATAGGCACTTCTTGACTTTTATCGATGATTTTACTAGAAAAATTTAGGTATACTTATTTCCAAGAAAGTCTAAAGTTTTTACATGCTTTAAGAAGTTCAAGACTCATATAAAGAAACAAAATGGTTATTGTATTAAATCATTATGCACAATGGCAAACGTGAATAGAAACCTATTAAATTCAAGAAGTTTCTTAATGAACATGGAATTCAACATCATATTACACCTCCCTACACTCTGCAACACAACGGAGTTGCCGAACGAAAGAAAAAGACCATATTAGAAATGTCGAGGAGCATCTTAAAGGAGAAGGGGATGCCTAATTCTTTTTTGGCATAAGCTATTTCTTGTTCTATTTACTTGTTGAATAGGTCTCCAACAAGGAGTGTCAAAAATATAACTCCTGCTGAAGCATGGTCTGGAATCAAGCTAAGAATAAGGCATCTTAAAGTGTTTGGATCTATTGCCTATGCCCACGTACCAGCACCAACGAGGACAAAGCTTGATGATCGTGGAGAGAAAAATATCTTTATAGGTTATACATACGAAGGCTATAAGCTCTTTAATCCAATGACAAAGAAGATGGTTGTAAGCATAGATGTAATCTTTACTGAAGATGAAGCAAGGAATTAGGATTTAGACATACAAAACGACTCACAAAGACGACCCATTTAACTTATTGAACAGGCCCCTCAAGTTGAAGCTCCTGACACAAATGAAGAAATTGCACCAGCCCCTCTTACATCATAAGTACCTGTTGTTACCTAGAGACCAAAGCGACAAAGACAACTTCCTGGCACTCTATGAGACTATGCGGTAATTCTTGATGATACTATTAATCATGATGGAAACGCAGTGCACTTTGCTATGTATGTAGATTGTGAACCTATTATTTTTGAAGAAGCTATTCAAAATCCTAAGTGGGTGAAAGCTATAGTGGAGGAAATGAATTCAATTGACAAGAACAACACATGGGAGCTTGTCAATGTTTGACAAGGCTGCAAACCCATTGATGCGAAGTGGGTTTTCAAGACAAAAGTAAAGGCAAATGGAGAGGTAGAAAGGTATAAAGCTTGTTTGGAACAGAGACTTGGAATTGACTATCAAGAGGTATTTTTCCCTGTAGCTTGAATGAAAACTATCAGGTTAATAATTCCTTAGCTGTGTAGAATCAATGGAAGATCCATCAAATGGAAGTAAAGTTGACCTTTTTAATGGTCCACTTCAAGAGGAATTTTTTATCAGGCAGCCCCCTGGATTCTTGAAGCAAGGAAATGAAGACAGGGTGTACAAATTAAAAAAGGCATTGTACAGTCTCAAACAAGCCCCATGAGCATGGAACAAGCCCATCGACTCCTTCTTTATTAAAGCTAAATTCAAGAAATGCCCATCTAAACATGCTCTATATGTGAAAATCAATGGTGTTGGTGACATGTTATTGTGTCTTTATGTCGATGACCTAGTTTTTACAAGAAATAATCCTCAAATGATTTAAGACTTCAAGAAATCCATGATGTAAGAATCAAATACGATAAACCTTGGGCTAATGTCATACTCCTTCGGTATAGAAGTTGTTCACAAAGATGACGGAATTTTTATCTCACAAAAGAGTTATGATTATGACATTTTGAAGAAGTTCAATATATAAGAGAGTAATTCCACAAAAACTCCAGTAGAGGTTGGTACAAAACTATCTAAAGATGGAGAAAGACTATTTGTTGATCTAACCTACTTCAAGCAAACTGTTGGTAGTTTGCGATACCTCAAGTATACAAAGACAAATATCACATATACTGTCGACATGATTAACAGATTTATGAAGGGTCCTCGTCAGTCACATTTACAAGTTGCTAAGAGGATTTTGAGGTATTTAAAGGGTATTCTTAATTATGGTCTTTTTTATTCTACATCCAGTAACTCTCTTGTTGATTTTTCTGATTGTAATTGGGAAGGAGATTTAGACGATTGAAATAGTAATGCTGGATATTGCTTCTTTTATGGATCTACTGCTTGCTCATGATCTTCAAAGAAGCAGTCCATTATAGCATTGTCAACTTGTGAAGAGAGTATGTTGCTGCCTCAGCAAGTGCTTGTCAAATTGTTTGGTTACTAAATGTGATGAATCACACGCACAATCACTACAAGAAAATTGTGTTTTTACGACGATATTTACCGACGGAAGACGAAGACATTTCGTCAGTATGTAATATTAGCGACGGACATTACCAAGGGACAAAAGCGTCGGAGAAACGGTCGTAGCTAATATATACTGATGAAAAATTATATTCTGTCGGTAAATTTACCGATTGAATAATTACTATCGTCGGTAACATTACCGACGAAATATATTTACGTCGGTAAATTGAACAACAGATTATTTTTACATTTCGGTATATTTATCGACAGAAAATTATTTTCCATTGGTATATTTACCAACTGTTGGAAATTTCCGTCAGTAAATTGTTACAAAGTCATAAGGTTGTTATCTTTCCGTCGGTACATTTGTGCAAATTGTTTCGAATTTACTGATAGAAATTGTTCTTCAGTCGGTTAGAGCAGATAGAAAATTGTTTTCCGTCGGTAAATGTTTAAGTTTTAGCGACGACTTTTCATATGTCTGTCAGTAAATGAACTAAAGAAGTTTTTTTTATAAAATGTACTAGCAATACCATCAATAAATTTTATTTTGCATAATTAAAACAACTATTAATGTAATAGTATAAATTTAATTTTGTAAACATAAATTTGATTAATAATATAAAGTTGAAAATATCTTAATTGATAATAAAAACATTAAACTGTACATAATAAGTTTTCATATCTCTAATAAAATGTTTAAAAGTACACTATTAATTTGGAAACGGCGGATGCTCTGATTAATACGATGAGATGCTACCCTTACCCTTCAACTTATTGATCCCATTATGGAGCTGAGCTATGTACTCCATCGACTGTTGCAACTGAGATGTCAGCATCTGTACTATGCTCTCAAGCTAAATGACTTTCTTATTTGATTCTGATCGCCTACTAGATGCAATTGTACTGGACGTTGAGGATTGCGAATAACATGTATTCGCAAATGAGCCTAACCCGAATATCCTTTCCCGACGGTCCCTACCACCCACTGTATGAAGATAGGTTTGAGTCTCATCAACATCTTCAGATTGGTGAGACTATCGTTGAATGCTTTCTTGTATTTGGTCCTATTAGAAGGCAATGTTTATATTAGTAAGTGATTATTATTAAGCATTAATATTAAACCATAAATTTCACATACATTGATTTCTCTACAACAGTTGTTGACGAATGTCACACCGTCATGCTTCTTTATGTGAGTCTGCAAAAAGAGCTGACGGGTTGTAGGCCTCATGCCCATAGTCTTTTCCTGTATAAGAATAAAAAGTTATAAGTTAATTAGAATTTATAAACATTTCGGTAGAGTTTCCTCTATTTTTATGAAATCTACCCCTTGTTGAACAAAGAACAAAACTAAAAAACACAGTCATATATGGCACCAGACATTTATAACATTATCATTCTCAACAAGAAACACATATTTTCATTCCAAAATTTACACATAAAATTCAATAGAAATACAATAAAGTAAAGAAATGACAATATAAATTTAAAGTGCAGATACTTACAAGTCTCTCTGCATGCTCTTGGTGGGTAATAGATCCTCCCGTGTGTACAGGAAGACTCTCTCCCCCCAGTCCTCCACATTTGTTGGCCAAATTACGCTCCGAAAGGGACATTGCCTCAGGTGATGTCCAATACTGCTGCCAACAACTACATATTTCTTCAGAAATGTGAGGCAGTCATACACCTGCTCTGCGTATCACAGCAATGAAGTCGCGATAACGTGTACGTGCTCGTCTTTCCCATACTCTATAGACGATCTCGTCAAATTGAGAATCCTAAAAAAAATCTTTCTAAAACAAAAGCAAAAACATTCAATTAATACTTATGATGTAATGATATTATTTATCTAATAAATGTACAAAATTGTTAATTAAAAAAATAATTTTTGTTGTACCTCAAACTGATAGTAAAATTCCCTTATTGCCTGAGAGATATTCTTCCAGGTAAGGCCCTCAATATCAATCTTCTCCTTGAATTTAGATGTCATGTTTCTTGAACACGGTCCAGATGGAATGAACCTAATATAAGATTGAAAATTTTTATACAGTTATAAATATTGGAACTTATAACTTAATTATAAACATATAGTGTTTAATGTATTTTCACTTACATATTATTGACAATTGTAATGTAAGTTCTTCCATCAAGTCCCTCTGCTCTAGGACGGTGGCCTCTTCCTTCATCATTATTATTTACCCCTGATACCTCTGTCGATATAGGGGTAGTAAATGATGTAGGGTCGTGGATGGTGCAGCATCTACGGAAGGTACCTCATTTGCAAGTGTAGTAGCTGGAGGGGGAGGAGGAGATTCAGTACCAACTGCTACAATATGAGATGCTTCACTTGTACAGTAAATACCTCTGAATCGTGGTCTGAATCTTGGTCGCGAAATATCCTGTCTTCTCTTTGGTGCCATATTTCAACCTGAAATTAATATTTGATTGAATTTTCTTGAAATATTACAATTTGCATGAAAATATGTTATACAATATATTGAAAAGGAAATAATTGATTACTTGAATATAATATTCAATTACAAACACAAATTAATCGCTATCATCACTTAATTGTAAATCAAAATCATCTTCTTTTTCTGAAGAATTTGAATCAAATTCAGGCTCTTTTTCAGACCTCTGACCCTGCTCATCCTCTCCAGATAAAATTTCAACATATGCATTACATGGATCGTTCAAAGGTTCATTATACTCATATAGGACAGATGAATTTATTTCATAAGTATCTTCTTGAAACACTTCACTTTCAATTCTCTGTTCTCCTTTTCCATGTGATTCAAAAACACCTCGAGGTTTAACTTTGTAAACAACCAACTAATCTAACTTATCTTGTGGTAAGGTAGGAAAAAAGACATAATACACCTAGATCGTTTGCATTGCCAACACGAAAGGTTCAAATTGTCGAAATCTTCTTCGCTTGTTAATTTTAACTAGATTGTATCGGCTATGCACTTTTGTACCAACATTTGAAGTTGGATCAAACCACTCATACTTAAATATCACACTTCACTTTATTGGCAATGCATAGTATTCAATTTCAAGTATCTCAATAATTTTACCATAGTAATCCATCAATTCTCCTTGTATGCAAACTCTACTATTTATTGTTGCCATGCTATGACCATGATATTCTGTATGATATTTGTATCTAGTAACGAACTACACCAGATATGATTTAACAGTTCGCAAAGGTCCCTTCGCAAGATCACATATGAACTTGTTCTCAATTGGATTTTCTAAGGCCTATAGAAAAGAAAATACCAAATTAAAACTACGATCTTCTAATTTGAACACTTAAATCTTATAATTCAATCATTTTAAAGTATGTAAGGGAAAACTTACATACTGCTCGAACCATCGAGGAAAGTGTCTTCCAACTTTTTTAGTGATCTCATCCTGTGTTTTGTCAGGCATGAGCTCGCGTAACAACTCCTCATATAATCTAAAAACATTATTATGCATGTTTAGTTATGAATAACACTCAAATTCAAATGACAAATAATCTATTTCAACTTACTACACGAAAGGTTAAACCTCTTGACAGTTCAATAAAATATAACCATGGGCAGCCTCAATTTCTTTCTCTGTTAACATTCTTCTCGTTGAACGTCCATATGTTCTTCCAGGATATGTGCAAATGGATAAATTATCATCAGCATCAGTAGTTCCTCCCCTATCGTCATTACGAGGAACTTTTCTTTCTCTTGTGTGAACATGTGACTCAATGTAATATGAACAAAATGTACTAGCTTCCTCCACTAAATAAGCATTACATATCGAACCTTCAACTCTAGCCTTATTTTTCACATTTTTTTCAAGTGATGCAAATACCTATATGACCGAATAGGGTTATACAATTTTAGTTATGAAAACATGATATGACATCAATTACAAATATGAACTTATTAAATTACGTACCTCTCAAATGGATACATCCAACGATATGGAACTGGACCGACTAGTTTAGCCTCGTGTGCTAAATGAACAGGTAGATGCTCTATACAGTCAAAGAAGCATAGAAAAAATATCCCTTCTAACTTGCACAAAATTATTGGAATTTTCCTTTCTAGTTTTTCCATTTCAGTCAACTTAATTTTAGATGATGTTAAGCTTTTGAAAAACAAACTTAATTATATTATTACTTCCCAAACCTTATTCAGTAGCAACTCCTGAAATGCAATTAGAATTAGCCTTTGCATAAACACATGACAACCATGACTTTTCATCCCAAATAATTTGTACTTCCTCATGTCTACACACCTTGCCAAGTTTGAGACATAACCATCAGGAAACTTTAGACTTTTCAACCATTCACACAATATTTCCTTTTGCTTTTTATCTAAAGTGTAACATGATTTCGGATATTTACCAGTGCGAAGATCTTTATGTAACTCATTCCTTTTACAAAAAAGTTTCAAATCAACTCGTGATTTTGCATTGTCTTTTGTCGTTCCTTCAATATTCATAATGGTATTGAACACATTGTCAAAAATATTTTTTCAATATGCATCACATCTAGATTATGACGTATAAAATTAGTTTTCCAACATGGCAAATCCCAAAAGATGCTTTGTTTTCTCCAGCCAAAGTTTCTGCTAATGCTTGTATTAATTTCATCAGCTTCAAATTTTGTAACTTTCAGCAAGCTTAATTCCTCAATCTCCTTCAATATCTCTTCACCAACTTTCTAAGGGGGAGGAGATGATTTAACCATCCTATTCTTAATGAACTTTTGCTTATTATGCCTAAACGGATGATCTGAAGGAAGAAATTTTATGTAGTTGTCAAACCAACATATTTTACCCCCATTTGGAAGATAAAATGCATATGAATCATTGCCACAATAAGGACAAGCCAATTTTCTTGATGTGCTCCATCCAGATAACATGGCATATGCCAAAAAATCACTAATTGTCCACATCAAAGCTATTCTTAACACAAAATTTTGTTTCATAGACACATCATATGTCTCAACACCATATTCCAAAGATGCTGCAATTCAGATATCAACGGTTGTAAGAATATATCAATTTTATGCTTCGAATTTGTAGGCCTTGGCATAATCATTGTCAAGAACATATATGCCTCTTTCATACAAGTCAATGGAGGAAAATTATAAGGAGTAATTATGACTGGACATGATGAATATTGCTGGTCGGATTTACCAAAAGGTTGGAATCCATCCGTTGACAATCCCAACCTAAAATTTCGACTTTCAGCTGTAAACTCATAATGGGTGTCATTGAAATGTTTCCATGCCAATGCATCTGATGGATGACTCATTATTCCATCTTCCTATTGGTGTTCATTATGCCAATTGTAACTGCATTTTTCTCCAGCCTTTGAATGATAATTGAGGGCTGTCTTTGTTGTTGATTGAAGTCTCGACAGTTGTGTTGTTTTCTATTGGTGGTTGCGTGAGTTGGATAGACCATTGGTGAGTGTGTGTACAATCATTGTTGCTGCATTTTTTTTTTGTTATGGCATGACTTTAGTGAGTTGAATAATTGTTGATAGTCAGCTGCATTCTTTTCTATTATTGAACGAAAATTGAGGGCAATTTTAACAGCTGGTTGCATAGTATGTGCGTGAATATTGTTGGACTGATCGATTATTGATAGTGTGAGTTTTAGTGACTGTAGATATTGGTGGTTATGTGCAAAAAATTTCAGCAAGCGTAAGGAATTTTGTGTCAGGGATTTTGTAGCTCTGTTTTTGCAACGTTTCGTTGAAGAAACATTTTATGTTTGTTGTTGATTTTTCTGCTACCGTGGGTGTGATGTTATGGTGATAATATCAAAAGACTATAGCAAATTTATCGATGGACAACTTTTTGATCGTTCATTAAAAAAACTAGAATTATTAGGAAAGTTGTTTTTCTTATCTCAAGTGTTTTCGTTTATATTGAAATTTATTTAACCACTTGAGTTGTTTATTTCGTATCGTTATCATTAAATATTATTGAGAAAATCCTCTATTAAAGTTAGCAAGAGTCGATTGTATTATTGAGTGTGAAATATTTTCATAGGTTGTGAGGACGAGGGATGGTATTGAGAATTAAGTAAGTCGGCTTAGTAAAGTTTTGTATAAAACTATTATCGTTAGTGAAAATATTAAATTAGGTAAAGATCCCACAGATGTAAGTACGGTGTGTCAAACTACAATAACAAATAAGTACGGTGTGTCAAATTACGATAACAAATTTCTAATACTTATTTGTTATTGTACATTTTAATTTTGTTTTGTTTTGATATTGATCAGAAAGCTTATAATTGTTACGGATAATTTACAGATTGTGCGAAACCACATTAGGAGGTTTTCATTTGTAATTTCACTGTCTATTTGTCAGAGCATGAGAATAGACATAAGACGGCGACATGCCATACAGATAGCGTCAATCATTAATTTTTAAACGTTCATAAATTCAAGACATGATCGTAAAACAAAGTCATTAATATTCAAGAAACCTTTTAATCAGTTGGCCACCGTATGGGATTTAGCTTTTAAATATATATATATATATATAGTATGTTAAAGAGAGTAGTAAAATTCTGAACTTCCGTTATGTCGTAATTGAGAGTCAGGGACGGATGATTCCTAGTAATCTCTCAGGACAAAAATGAGCAGAAAGTGGCCGTCCCGGAGATAGTTGCGTGTGAGGTTTAATGATTCCATTTATCTTAAAGAAAGCCAGGACTCCCGAGTTTCTGCAGACATCTACATTTTAGAGATTACTGGCACGACACAGTGATTCAAGGAATGAAACATAAACAAGGTCAACACTCGATTGTACTTTTTAAGGTTTATCAAATGCCAAAACATACAACATGTATATAGAGAAAATTAATCTATAATTTTATTCGATAATCCTAAAAATATATAATACCAATATTTTACTAATCTCATCTGTTATACGGCAAGCATCATATACATGTAGCAAACTTTTAAAGCAGATATCCACTCATATATAAAAGATTTAAGGGTAGGGCTGTCATATCATACGTTTGTGTCTAGGAACTTCTATTTGAAAGACTTGTAAAACCGCAACTCAAATCCTGTGTGCCTTATTCCTGTTTTATTGCATCTTAACCATCCATTTTTTGTTTTGTCAAAAAATGGATGGTTGAGATGCAATAGAATAGGGTAAGCATAGGAGTAAGGGTACAGAAAATCACGTTCCATAAAATTGGGTGTCAAGTAAAAAAGTGATTTCGTTCTTAAAAATAATGATAAATATAACATTTATATTTATTTATTTTATGTTATAGAATATTGAAAGATTCTTCTATTATTGAACCTTTTCCTAGACTTTGGACATTAATTTTTTATATATATATCACTAATTAACGATCAGATTATTTCTATTTTTGCTTTTAATTTTTTAATTTTTGTTTTTAAATCTAATAAAAACAATTAAATGTCGTGTTTTCCCGACATTTATTGATATTTTTGAAAACTCCAATCTAGAAAAATAGGAACACATCACTTGTTTTTATTATTCTTGTGTGTTACATTATGTTTTGACCATTTACATAGAGATCATTTGATTTACTTCTGTTTTTTTTGTTGCAGTTTTCAGTTGTAGTTTTTAATTTTTAGTTTTTGTTTTTCTTTCAAACAAGAACAAAAACCTGTTTGGTTGTTAATGTTAATGTAGTTATATTTTTATCACTGATAATAATTACATATTAGATAAAACTTAAAGATAAATTATTTTAAATTAAAGATAAATGATTTTTAATTGAATAATTTATTTAATCTCTTATATAATATTTATTAACACATTATCAATAAAGTTGTGTTATTTTCATAGAATAAATAGTTTAAATTTAAAATTTTATTATAAATTAATATTAATTTGAAATACATTTTAATTATTAAATCAAATTTATTTGAATATTTATATATTTTAATAATTATTAATAAATATAATTAAATTAAAAATATATAAATATTCAAATAAAATTTATAACGGAAGAGTTGATAAATGAAAAAAGTGAAATAGCTGTAAGGCACCGCCCTTATGATCCCACCTAAAACTGCAAGCCATATCCCTGCTAACGCTTCACATAGCGTAGGTATCAGTACGATTGTCTTGAATGATAAAAGAGAGACAGGCCACCTGCTCCCTTTCGTGAGTCATTTGTTCTCTTACGCAGTGTTTGGTTGCTGTCCCCGTGGGCGGGGACAGATGACAGGGACAGGAAAATCCTGTCCCCCAAGGTGTTTG
>JAOQMS010000178.1:28189176-28213986 GCA_027563885.1 Erythroxylum longipes | reverse complement strand
AAATTAAATAAAATTAAATTATTTATAATTTTATTGATAATTAATTTTAATTTATTAAATATAATATTGAATTAAATTATTTATAATTTTTATTAATAATTAAATAATTAAATAATATAAATTTAAATGATGGTAAATTAGATTATAAAAAAACAAAAACAAGAAACAAAAACTAATTTTTATGGTTTTCATAATTTTTGAAAACAGGAAGAAACCTAAACTAAAAACAAATACTAAAAATTCAAACAAACATGTTTTTTTTACTTGTTTTTATTATCATATAATTACTATAATTTATGAGCATCATTCATCTAATTTCTCTCCGTCCTTGATTAAATGAATGAATGTTCTAGTTACAGGTTAACAAGATCGGATGAACTGAACCCAAAAAACAGTAGCGTACGAGAGTTGTTGACTTGGCATGATGGTTAGTGCCTACATTCACTGTTCTTGTTGTAGTGACATTTCAACAAAAACCTAACGTGTAAAATTTATTGACCTAAAGCTAAAACCCAAAATAAAAGGCAAAGGTTTGAAAACTTGGCATTTAAGGCATAGTATTAGTAGTTTTATAATTATCAATATTCAGGAAATTACAAGTGCTTGGTATTGTTTTGGCGTCAATTCGTGCTAAGACTAGGAACAAGGCCAAATCTTGAAGTGGGCCCCCATATCTTCTCTGTAGAAATGATAAGTATTTCCTGAAACCGACATCCTTGACGTTGGTTTGAAGGTGTCACCGCGCAGCACAGATCTTGTAGATGGGGGAAGAATTCATCCTTTTGGATGGATAATTTCCAACTAGTTCCTTACGTTCAAGGCGACTTCAATTGAGTTTTTGAACTTTATTGCCTCTCCTTTGTCTAGTTCCTGCAATTGTTACGCCGCTATATGCTGTATCTGGTGTTAAGAAGTGTTCAATTTTACATTCGACCTTTCAAATTTAATTATGAATTTATATAAATAAAGATATATATATATACATATTAGTTTGCAGGGGAGTTTTATATTTTTTAAAATATTAATTATATAATTATTATTTAGTGACTATTAGGTATTAAACAAATATATTTTATTTTCTTAATAAAATAATAATTTTATTATTTGTAATATATACCTAGTAATGTTCGGTCTTTCCGAATCTCAAAATACGTTGCGAAGGAAAGGCATCTTAGACAGAACATCGGCTACGGACATATCCCTATTGGCATCTTTAGCAGGACTAATCCCAAGAATTTAGCTGTTATCGAATCAAATGGAGGAATATTTGTTTGGTTTATCAGAACTCAACATAGACTAGACAACCAGTTGAAAAGGAGACTGCAAATAATATCGGAAAACTGATGGAGAATCATCTATATTTTTGTCAATCAACTTCATAGAATTCATAAATATGCATTAGGCTATAGGTAGCAAAAACATACAAGAAGAGGACAGAACTTAAGCTGATGCAGAACTAAACTTAAAACATGATACTTGCGAAAATATCACAGAATTTCTAAGGTACTTGCGAGGTTAAAGAAACACAAGTCCAATCATCAATTCCTTCCTATTACCGTCAAATTCTTTATTGTTATGATCCTATATGTCTCGGTGATCCAACTTCCCCATGTATATTTGTATATGCAAAATTCAAGGGCAACAGGATCAAATGATTTCTGTGTAACAGTCTCCGCTGGCTTGTAAATCCTGCTATTTCCAACTATGGCTCTCTGATTTCTCATCATCTTCAGATCTCATACTGTCAGCTCCAGTACTAGAGGTGTATTTAGCAGACCCATTTCCATGAAGTGGTCCCTTTGGAGAATTCGATTCTGAAGTGCTTGGTTTTGAACGGGCCGTAGCCATCCACAATCCGTTCGATGCAGCTGTTGGAAGACCTGGATGCTTGCGGATATGAAGCCTGTATTTCTGGTTACATATAAGAATTTTGGTTAACTCTCCATAAGCGTGATGCTTGGAAACATGGCTTGGTGAGTTGATGAAGAACTTACTTGCAAATGGCTTTTAACCTCATCATTGGTGAGGCCATCCACCCGCATAAGCTCCCTAATCTGTTTAGGTGTAGCCACTGTAAAACAGAATAAACAAAATTTGGCCCCTTGAGAGTTCGTCTGGAATCCGTATCATTCAAGCACGTTTTACTTGTCAGAAAAGCACACAAAAACAAAGCTTTTAACCATCAATTCCACATCTTCTACGCAGGTTGCAGATTCCCAAGTGTCATCCGAACATATTTATGCTCTAGGAATAATAAAGAAACTTGTGAAAACTTTACTTTTCAGGGCCTTAATCACTAACCTTTAGGTCCTCCGAGTCGTTCAAGGGAATCGATAAATCTACGGTGAAGCTCCGGGGACCAGCACCGCCTCTGCTTCTTGTTACCCTGATGTTGCTGAATTATGCTTTGGATTCTCTGTTTGTTGGCATTACCTTTTGATATCCAGTTGCAGGAGCCAAGTTCAGAGACTGGAGTCATTAGAGAGAGTCCAGTAACCTGTGAAACAACTTCTTTCTCTTCTTTCTTACCAGTTTCTTCCAATTCAGGAACAAGCACGAACGACCCTGCACTGTTTCTGTAGTTACAAAGCTGAATTGGGTTCTCGCAAGTAGACTGATTATCCTCCTCCTCGCTCCTCTGCCAACAAAATGAACAAAACCCAAAAAGTCCAATCTTGAAAATCCCAAGAAAACTGTGGCTATTGTGTAATTTTGTACGAATTGAATATTTACCTGTTTTAATTCAGACTTCTCGTCTTTTTTCTGACAATCAGGGCTAATGTCGTTGCTGTTCCAAAGCTGAACAGAACTCATCCACATCCTCTTGTCACTTGTATCATCCTCCAACTTCACTTTCTCATCTTCATCACAATTCCTTTCCGGACTCGGTGGCTTCATATCCATAGCTCTATCATTTGATACCTCGCACTGCATTGCCTCCTCCTTCAATCTCACAATAGCTACAAAAACCAAAAGGAAGATCAAAAACCCATCTTTAGAAACTAAAAAAATCAGATAAACAAGACAGAAAGGCGATACAAACCATCGTTCAAAAGAAGCAAGCTAAGAGGAAGTTCACGTTTAAAAGCATCGATTTTTCTCATCTCTTCCTCTAATCTCTTCACGTAATCTGCAAGCTTTGACAACTTGTGGGTACCATCTTCAATCCTCGAAGCCTCCCAGATAAACTCGTTGATTGTTTTAGGAGTATATGGCAAGCTCAAACCCAAGCTCAGCTCCATTTTTCAGTAAAATCCTTTGACAGCAATTAGCTTTCCCTGGTATCTAACATTTGTCAAATAAACACGGCAATGAACAGACAAAGAAGAGAGAGATATGTGTATATAAAGAGGAGAGTCAAAAATCCCAGATTCAGGACGCGAAGATTCGGTTAATCACATACGAGTCGTCGCATATTTGAGTCCACTCAGTAGAGAGCGGTGACTCGAGAAGGGATTGTTTTTACTTTCTATCAAAGACCCTTCAGATTTCTTAAAATTTTCTTTATCATAATTGGTGATAAAATCAAGAGGAAAATTTTCACAAGGCTTTTCTTTTGTACCTCACAAGATTCTTTGGTAGGTAAGTAAACGTCTCAATTCGGAAACTAATTATGTTTCTTCGGCAGCATATGTTCTTCTTGAACTTCTTATAGATAAATAAAAAATGTATATCAAAATATATCCCTGTGTTTATCTGATTTTTTAATTATATTTAAAATAATAAAAAAGCAAATCGTTATCCCATTATCAAACCACTAAGCACAATGGTGGATATGGTACTAGTAGTCAACAAAGAAAATGAAGCAATAAGGCATGCTGCTCATGTGAAAGATTCCTTGGGCAAAGCACCTTTACTTGACTGTTTGTCAAGAAAATGAAAAACTAATGGTAGTGGGACCCTTTCCACAATCTCCAAAACTAGAAATTTAGAATCTGCTTCTTACATGTAGAGATAAAGAAGAAGAAATAATTAAATAAAGCAACACATAAGCGTTGTCATCTCCATCCAAAGAATCGCCACGTGGCAAGAAACCTTTCAATGAGCGGTGAGATTCTTCTGTACAAAGGCTCGTCCGTACGTTCCAAGTAATAGTTTCTTCGCGAACATAAAAAGAGTGAATAAATTATCAAAATCCAACCAAAATTAGTACACAAAATATTGCATGGACTCGTTGATTCCCATTCTCAGGATTCTCTTTGTCTAGAGACTGACACGTGATGCCAAAAACAAAAAGGCATGTGAGATATTAAAATAACCACTCTATCGAGATAAACATTCCTTTTTCCGTCCTTTAATTTGTTCGGTGGGCTTTTTCATAATTTAACTTATTTTAAAAGTTGTTTTATTAATAAAACATTGTTTTTATAAAATTAAATAACAATATTATGTTATAAATAATTCTTTTAAACAATATTTTTAAAATTAGACTAGAAGTTAAACCAATAAGACAGAAGATTAAGATTTAAAAGTTTCAACCGGTATTAAACTGTCATAAAATCGATTAAAAATTGAATGAAATTAAAGAATTTGAAATATGATTAAAAAAAGTGTCCTTACAAATCGAAGAATTTAAATTTTAATTGAAAAAAGATATTGTTAAAAAAACCAATTGATTTATTTTAGTTTATCATAATTTATTAATTTACAAAAATTGACATATTAATTAGTAACTTATTGGTTTTAAAAAAGAATAATTAAAGTAATTAAAATTTAAAAACTAAGTTAGAAAGCTAGACGGTTTAAAATTTTTACAGTTAAATTTACCAAATTGGTTAGGTTTTTTATTCATGGCTTTTAAGTGACTCATGTTAAAAGACAATTACAAGATTTAACATAACTCATTTATGCAGAAACGATTCTCAATAATCTCCTTTTCCCAATTTGTCGCTTTCTTTGAACTTTTCTTACTCACTTTCTTTTGTGATGTATTTTGTGAGAAGACAAAATTTATTATTATCTTAGGTAGAGACGAAGCCCTAATCTCCTTAGTAAACTGACAATTACCAATCAGTTTAAAATTCCTCACTATAATGGGCCAAAAGTTAAAATACACAGTTATGAAATTTTAGAAAACCCTAAAATTATGCTTACATGAAGTATCAGAGCATAGTTATAAGAAAATTATAGCTATCCTTTAATGTAGATTTCCCACGATTAGGAGAACTTTATGAATCCTAATATGAAATTTTAGAAAACCCTAATTTTCGTTATTTTATGGATTTGAAGATTTTGAAGGATAAATTCATATTTGTATGGAATTTAAAAAGATTGAAAATTTTTTAGGATTAAAGTCGCAACATTGGCGATGTGGCCAACGCCATGAGCTAGGCATTCAGCCTGTGTCCCAACACTGGGCATTCAACCAGCGTCAGCCACTGGGAAATTCCAGCATCTCAGTGTTGGAGAAAGTTGTCAGGCATTGGAAAACTCCAACATCTTTGACAATTTAATTTTTCTTAACTCAAAATATTATGTTTTAAATTTCAATTACTCATAATTTGATGCTAATTAATTGTAAATTTATAGATAAATTGAAACTCATTGCTATAGAATATTTTTAAAATTTCCCAAAGGTGGTTTGTTTATTTTTATAGTTAATGAGAATGAACGTAGGTAATGCACATACGAAATTATTCTGTTTAGATATCCAAAGATAATAAATATTTCTAATTGATGTATGTGTTATTATTGAATTATGTACATATTATCATCATTATATGTTGTATGGTATATTAATGGACTATTCAAAGATAAACATTAGTATACAATTTATGAAAATCATTTTGTGTTGTATTATATTGTGCGTCAATGGATTGCCCAAAGGTGAACATTTATATGCAATTTATGAAGTTTTTTTGAATCTATGTAGAATGTTGTTATATGACTCAATGCATTGATTTTAAGTTTAAATTTGAAGTCGCGGCTATTGCCATGCATTTGAATCTCACATCTTTTACGATGTTTAATGGATTGAACTTCTCTGAATGGAGTGAACAAATCCAATTCTATTTTAGAATTTTAGACTTATGCTCTAAATTTTTTTAGCTTTGATGAGGAGAAAATTAGTTTTAACAATTGGAAAACATCAAAAAGATTGACCATAATGTATATAAAGATCACAATTGTTGGCAGTATTAAGTTTGCTCTTCCCAAAACTGAAAGTGCTAAAGAATTACTTAAATTTATGGAAGAGCACTTCCACACTATTGACAAGTATCTTGCTGAGACTCTTATAGGTACATTGACCACCATGAAATTTGACGGATCATGTACTATGCATGAACATGTCATTGAAATAACAAACATTGCAGCAAGATTTTAGTCCTTGGGAATAGAAGTTGACGAAAGCTTCCCAGTGCAGTTCATCTTGAACTCATTATTGTCTGAGAATGCTCCTTTACAAAAGAACTATAATACTATAAAGGACAAATGGAATGTGCATAAGTTGCACAATATGTTGGTTTAGGAAGAGACTGAACTCAAGAATCAAGGAAGCCACTTTATTAATTACGCCAAAAATGAAGGAGCTAGTTAAAAGGTGGAAAGAAGCATGAAAAGAAAGTGAAGGGATCTATGAAAGTTAGTGGGTAATTCTCTCATATCTATAAGAAGGAACATGATGAACTCATATGCTATTTTTGTAAGAAGGTTAGGCATTTCAAAAGGAATGTTCTAAACAAAAGATGTGATTTGAGAAGAAAGGTAAGCCTAATGCTTATGTATGTTTTGAAACAAACTTTGTAGAAGTTCCTTGTAATACTTGATGGATTAATTTTGGTTGTGTAACTCATGTTTCTAATATCTTGCAAGAATTCCTTATGACTCAAACTACAAGATCAAATAAAATATTTGTCTATATAGGAAACAAAATAAGAGTTCTACTAAAAGTTGTCGGGACTTATCGCTTAATCTTAAACACTGGATATCATTTGGACTTATGTGAAACTTTTTATGTACCTACTATATCTAGGAATTTAGTTTCTTTATTCAAACTTGATAGATCTGGATACTTATTTAAAGTTGGTAGTGGTAGTTTCTGTTTTTACAACATAACCACATGATTGGTAGTTGTTTACTATATGACGGTTTACACAAATTAAACCTTGGTGTTGTCTATGTTGAAACTTTGTTGACTTTGAATCCTAATATTGGTATCAAAAGTAATATGATTAATAATATATCTACTTACTTGTGGCATAAGCGTTTATGTTACATTTATAAAGAACGACTTCAAGGATTAGTAAAGAAGGGAATACTTCCTAAATTGGATTTCATTGATCTTAACATATGGGTGGATTATATTAAAGGAAAATAAACAAAACACACATTAAAGAAAGGAGCCACAAGAAGCACTCAGTTTCTTAAAATAATTCACACTGATATGTTTAGACCATTTGATGTGCCTACTTTCAATAAAAAAAATATTTTATAAATGGATGATTATTCATGTTTTTGATATATCTATTTGCTAAATGGTAAATCTCAAGTTGTAAACACATTGGAGATTTATATTAATGAGGTTGAAAGACAATTAAATAGAAAGGTGAAAATAGTCATGTCTAATAGAGGTGGTGAATATTATGATAAATATAATGAAAGTGGGCATCATCCTGATCCTTTTGCCAAATTCCTTGAAAGACATGATATTTGTGTGCGATACACAATGTCAGGCACACTGCAACAAAATAGTGTGGCAAAAAAGAATAATAGAACTTTGTTAGATATGATTAAGCGAATGATGTGTAATTCATCTTTACCTACTTCTTTATGGACATATATATTAAAAACTCCTATTTATTTGTTGAATTGGGTTCCTAGTAAGATAGTTCTAGATACTCTTTTTGAATTATGGACTAATAGGAAACCTAGTTTAAGACACCTACATATTTGGAGTTATTAGGTAGAAATTAGGCATTATAATCCATATAAAAAGAAACTGGATGGAAGAATAATCTGTGGCTATTTTATTGGTTATCTTAAGAAGTCTAAAGAGTATATATTTTATTATCCTAACCATACTACAATAATTGTGGAAACTAAGAATGTCAAGTTCATTGAACATGGTGAAACTAGTCGGAGTGAAACACCATGTAAACTGGATATTCAAAAAATAGGATAATAAGTCACTAAGGTTGTGCAAGTCTCTATGGCTTGTACACCTACTCAAGTTATTGTTCCACAAATTATTGAATTGCCTAAAAATCAAGATGAACAACAAATTTATGAATCCACTATTCATAATGAAATGGAATATGAAGTGAATTAACATGCAATAAAAGAACCACAACAAATAGCATTAAGAAGGTCTCAAATAGAAAGAAGACCAACTATTTCTAATGACTATGTAGTATGTTTACATGAGTCATAAAACGGCTTAGGAATTGAGAATGACTCAGTAACATTTTCATAAGCTATAAATAGTAAAAATTGTGACCAATTGTTAGATGTCTTGAACGATGAGTTTAAATCTATGGAACAAAATGATGTTTGGGACATCGTAGAATTTCCAAAAGGTTATAAGAGAATCGATTATAAGTGGGTCTTTAAGACCAAATGTGATTCTCTTGGTAACCTAGAATGTTACAAGGCTACACTACTTGCTAAATGATTTCTTAAAAAAGATGGCATTGATTGTAAGGAGACTTTTTCATTAATCTCTAAGAAGGATTCACTCAGAATTATTATGAATTTGGTGGCTCATCATGACCTAGGATTGTATCAAATGGATGTGAAAACTACCTTTTAAAATGAGGATTTAGAGGAAAAATTCTATATGGACCAACCTATGGGGTTCATAAAGGTTGGAAAGGAACATATGGTCTGAAGAATTTAATATATGTACTTAAACAAGCTTCCCGAGAATAGGATTTTAAGTTCAAATATATTATTGTTTCTTTTGGGTTTAAAGAAAACAACATTGATCAGTGTATATATCTAATGTTTAGAGGAAGTAAGTTTATTTTTCTGGTTTTTATGTTGATAATATCTTGCTTGTAGCTAATGATCTTGGCTTATTAAGTGGAACTAAGAAATTTTTCTCTAGTAATTTTGAAATGAAAGATATAAGTAACACAACATTTGTAATAGGAATAGAAATTTTCCATGATAGATCACAAAGATTGTTAGATTTGTCTCAGAAAGCATATGTCAATAAAGTGTTAAAGAGATTCAAGTTGGATAAGTATTCAGCATCACTATTCCCAATTCAGAGAAAGGACAAGTTTAGTCTTATGCAATGTCCAAAAAGTGACTTATAATGAAAACAAATGGAATCAATTTCATAAGCATTTGTAGTTGAGAGCCTACTGTATGCTCAAGCATGTGTAAGACTAGACATAAATTTTACAATGGGGATATCAGGGAGATACTAGATTATAGGAAAATTGCACAGAAATTTATGATATATTTGTAGGGAACTAAAGAATATGTGCTTACTTTTAGGAGGTCTAATTATGTTGAGGTGGTTTAATACTTATATTTGGACTTTGCTAGCTGTGAAGATACAAAAAAATCTACTTTTGGCTACATTTATCTATTAGTTGGAGGAGCCATCTCATGGAAGAGTGTGAAGCAGTATATAATTATTACATCCATTATAGAGGCTAATTTTATGGCATGTTTTAAGGCCATGATTCAGGCTAAATGGTTGTAGAACTTTATTTTAAGGCTTGAGCTTACCGACAATATAGCGAGGCCGTTGTTAAGTTGTCATTTTGCATTCATTCGGTATATAAATCTCTTTCATGTGTCAAAATTATTATTCAAAATTGATGAATTTGTCTCTTAATTGTTCTCAGATGATTTTCAACACTGAAGAAATAAAATTGAATCAAAAAGATGCAAAGGAAACAAAGATAACCTGAAAATTCCAGATTGGCAGTAAATTTAGTGACTAAGCGTGGGCACGTGCAAGGATGGAATTAATCTGTAGGATCTGTTTTCAAGTTCAAAATCGAGATTTTCACATTCTTTAAAGATCAGATTGCTATCTTATCAATGGGATCTGCAACTTGAAGTGGGGATAAGGACTATCTGCTGAAAATCATGAGAAGGGAAGGGAAGAAGTCGAAAAGCATACAAAGGGAGGAATTGTACTGTTCACACAGACCATCTTAGGAGTAGTTTCAGTTTTCTGCATTTTTCTTCTTCTGGTTTTCTGATAGCCATAGTTAGCTTTCAATTTCTGCGGTATTTTTCTAAGTATTTTTGAATTTGTTAGAGAAAGACCAGGGATGAAGACTTTATGTTTTACTATTTCTTCATTTTTCACTTTCATTATGAGTAGCTAAATTCCTTTTCTTGGTTGAGGGAAACCATGTTATCATCTTTTATGTGTGAGATGTTTCAATAAAGTTTGTTCTGTTGATAAATATTGCCTTTCGAATTTCTTTTTACAATTGAATTGATTGATTTCTAAATGCACAACTAGGAATTGATTCATTTAATAGCTAGATTAGTAAGATATGACGTTCAGTTTTGCTAATCACAAGTAGCGATTAGAATAACCATCTTTACGTTAGAGTTGGAAATTTTAAGAAGAAACTCATCTTGATTAAATTCATGTCGTACATGTGTTATCTTGTTCATTGATTTCTTAGTTCTTAAAACTATTACTCAATTGAACTTACGATCGAATCTAGGTTATTGAGTGATAAGAATGTTTAGAATACATGTTTATACTCATTTACAATTAAGAGAAAACATCACTCAATGAATGTTTATTGATGAACTGAATTTTATATCAAGGATCCATATTAGTGTAATAACATCGATGACCCGAAACTAAGGTTTGTCTATTAAATTTTTAGATCCAATTACTTTTATCAATTTTTGATTTTTATCAATTTTTTTCTTAAATTGTCGTGAATTAAAACCCCTTTTTTGTTACTTGATTTTGGTTTTGAACTCGTACAATCTTTGCCGTTAAAATTCCTTGTGGGAACGATGTCCACTTTCCGCTACTACCTTAATTTGTATCGACAGAAGTTGGTTTCTTTTTTAATTTGGTTTCAAGCGACAGCAATACCAAATTTTGGCGCCGTTGCTGGGGAATTTCTTGACGGTTTTTCTATTGATGTTTTTGTTTTTGTTTTTGGTTTCGTTGTTCTTTGTTATCTTGTCTTCTGTTTGTTTTAATTTCACAGCTTTTTCTTATTTTTCGATCTTTTAGCGACATGACTCATTATCAGTGTGCTTTTGATTCTGATTTTTCATATTATCCTTATTATGATGATGAGTTTCCATTTGTTGCTAATTCAAGGTTTGACCATCAAGTGGCGAATTTCACACCCTTAGCCATGCAAGTACCAAGGAATGACCAACAAACTAAGGTATGTGAAGTTTGCTCATTTTTGGGTTATTCTTTTTGTACATGTTCCTTTTTGCAGGATACACAGTACAGATTCACTTCTCCACTGAGCTACTATCAAAAGCATTCCTACTTCCAGCCAGAGCCTTCACCTCCATTATCACCACCACAAGCTGATGAGATGTCTTTGGAGGAGATCGCAATGAGTTTGTCGACGAGCACTCTTAAATTCCAGCAGGAAACGATGAGTAGATTGAAGACCTTAGAAGATCAATTAAGCCACTTAGCAGATGTGGTAGGGCGCATGGAAGCCAGAGTATCTGTAATAGTTCTTAGCCAACAGGAGAGTGATGCTGAGGAGTTGTGCATTCCTTCAGAGAGTGGAGATCATTTAGAGAACCCAGAAGCAATAAAGGAAGAACAGGCAGAGTTAGAAGAGGAAGCGGTTATAGTAGAAGAGGAAGCGGTTATAATTCGAGAAAAGATGGAGGATGTGCAACCTCCTAAGGTAAGTGATGTAGTTCATGTCGCTAACCAAATTTTGTTTCCTTTTTCTAGTTGTTTACAGGTAAAAGAAGAAGAAGAACAAGAAGAGAAGCAAAAAGAAGAAAAGCTGCTAATCACATATGAGTTGAACGAGCTGTGGGCAAGTAAGCTGAAGGCCGAATAAGGCAAACAGGATGTCGAGTCTCCGTACCCATTGGCGTTACTCTTATAGAGACCATCTTGGTGTGAGAAGGGCGATACCCAAAAAGACGAGTGGACATTAGAGTATGATGGTGAAACGATGAAGTTCCACTCATCAGAAGTCATGGAGCATCATACTGAGAAGGAGCTAACTTCAAGGGAAGTTGCTCTAGGCTCCTCACGGATTTTGAGCATGCTTCCTGTTGGGCTCAAGCATCCGTTCGATAATGGATAATGTACATATGCCAAGGGTCAAGCTTATGACCTTAAATAAGTGCTTGATGGGAGGAACCCCATCCGTATCTCTTTCTTCTGTGTGTTTTTCTCTTTTATGTATATCTTTTGAGTGTTTGCTGTGAGTGTTTTACTTGTTTTCTTTGGTTTGTTTTGTTTGTAGGCATTTGAAAAGGAAGCTGCAATCATTCATTTCAAAATTGCATATGGCATCTTCAATTTAGAGGAGTACTTCTATTCTCATTCCTCTTTTATACTTTTATTGATTGAGGATAATGCCCATTTTAAGTGTGAGGGTATGGCAAGTGTGAAATTTTTGCACACTTGGATTGTTGTGAATTTGATGGTGATGATGAGAATGTAGTAACTTGAATGATTTCGGTCTTTAGCTAATAGCTAATTGTGGTATAGGAATGATGTTTGATGCTTTTGATTTGAGGAATTTGATTGACTCTTGAAATGATGCTAACTTTAAAGTTTTTTATTTTTTTTTCTTTTGTATGCCTTGCATGTGTTTGGTGACTCTTGTGTATGATGTTTAGTATTTACGTGCATTTTGTATAGCTTGTCATATGAATGTGGAATGGGATGCTTAGAATGCAGTGTCGAAAACAAAAGAAGGAAAAAACGAAAAAGAAGAAGAGATAACTATCTTTGTTTTTGTGTTGTTGATCAAAAGTGTCTTTGTCTTGTGTTATTAAATAAGAAGCATCGTTGTTCTTTTGTTTTTGAGATATTTTTGTTCTGCTTGTATTGTTTCTTTTCATCTGTATTTGTGTCGTGCTGAGCATCCTTGACTTGTTTATGTTATAACAAATGCAAAATGGCTTAAATTCTAGATATTATGCATCTTGAGTGACTATTTTACTGACTATGTGCTTGCATGTGAGTAACTTGTTTTTGATCATGATAGATTTGAACTGAGTGAATTAGATTGAAAGCATTGATGTATTTCTATGTGCTTGATTAACTACAAAATCTTGACTGGAATTGTTAGAGTGAAGCGTTTGATTTATTGTTTGAGGACAAGCAATGGTTCAGGTGTAGGGGAATTAGTTACAAGAAGTCAGGTTTCAACAGTTGCAACAAGTAATCACCAACCTTCCCAAACCAATTTGGATGACCGCCTCAGTCGCCTTGAACATAGAATGCACCGAATGGAGCACAACTTGATGGCTTATTGGGAGCATGAAGGCTTCCAACCTCCACATCTGCTAACACCATGAATTTGACATTTCCAAATAGAGAAGCCTTCTTTTCTCTTTCTTTTATAAGTTGCTTCTTTCATTTTATGTCCTAATGTTGAGGACAATATTAGTCTAGGTGTGGGGGAGGAATTGGATTATATGTGTGTGACCTTGGTTTCGATTTTTGTGTGTGATTCTTTTTTATTTTGACATGAGATTATGCATGTTAAGTCATGAAGCTTTATCATATTAGTTTAGATGAGATTGAATGTTTGCATGAAATTAAATTGGGCTATGTGAGTCTAAGGTGAATCATGCGGATTGATTGCAATAACCGATCTTGTAAATTTAGTCAAAATTTTGACATTTGGGTGATGAGGTAGTTGTGGAATTAAGGTGAATTCTTGAATTAAACCTGTGAGTGGATTTGAGCTTAAATGACATCATCTTTTTGTCATTCTATTTCTTTGTATTGTGTGATGCTCCTCTAATCAGGTTTGCCTTCAGAACTTGCACTGAACCAGATTGAATTTGTTTGATTACATGGTTTATGGAAATGATTAAGGCCTTCTTTGTTTTTACACCCTTTAGTTTAAAAATGACCCACCTAATTATTTTCCCTTTGCAAAACACTTTTGAGCCTTTAACCTTGTTGTTTTTCATTTAATCACCTTACATTAAAACCCAAAAACCCCTTTAGTCTTACCCTATCACAAGTTGAATAAAGCATTGAGTAATTTGGAACTTTTGTTCTGTATTGTACTCTGAGATATTTTTATAGATACTTCTACTCATATGTTTATTAAATTATACTGCTATTATTTTCTCTTGTCTTTATTATTCTCTCTTGTTCTTAGCATTAGCCCAAGTAAAAAAAAGAAAAAAAGAAGGAAAAAGAAGAGAAGAAAAAGAAAAAGAATAAAGCATAGTAGCATTAGTTAGTAATGAGTAGTTGTAGTCCTTTGTATTCATGTGTTGTCTCAGAATTTGAATGTGCGTGTCCCTTTTCCTTGGTACTTTGTGGATACTTATGATTAACCTTTACCATTTTTACCTTACCTTTGAACCTAGCCCTATACAACCCATAATAAAGTCCTTACGATCTATGAGCTCATGTAATTCAAATGAATGATAACTGGTGAATTTGCAAGCCTATGGTAGTGCAATCTGTTAGAGAGAGATTTGAGAGAAACACTTTGACCTCAAACACTTAAGTGTAAGAGAGAAATCTGTAAGAAGAATTCACTTTGGTTTCATACTTGCTTTTTGAACAAAGATGTCTTATTTTAACTTTGTTTATTTGTATTGGTGAAAAGTGATTATGATGTATGTTGCAACCTAAGTGTTGCCGGCCCAAGTTAACGGATTGTGCGCACTTAATCTTATAAAGGATGAATGGGTAAAGTGTAGTGGTTTGGCATATTTGCTCGAGGGTAAGCAAAGGTTTGGTGTGAGGAAATTTGTTAAGTTGTTATTTTGCATTCATTCGGTATATAAATCTCTCTCATGTGTTGAAATTATTATTCAAAATTAATGAATTTGTCTATTAATTGTTTTTAGATGATTTTCAACACTGAAGAAATGAAATTGAATCAAAAAGATGCAAAGGAAACAAAGATAACCTGAAAATTCCATATTGGCAGCAAATTTAGTGACTAAGCGTGGGCCCGTGCAAGTATGGAATTAATATGCAAAATTTATTTTTAAGTTCAAAATCGAGATTTTCATAATCTTTAAAGATCAGATTGCTATCTTATCAATGAGATTTGCAGCTTGAAGTGGGGATAAGGACTATCTGCTAAAGATCATGAGAAGGGAAGGGAAGAAGTCGAAAAGCATACAAAGGAAGGAATTGTATTGTTCACGCAGACCATCTTAGGAGTAGTCTCAGTTTTTTGCATTTTTCTTCTTCTGGTTTTCTGATAGCCATAGTTAGTTTTCAATTTCTGCAGTATTTTTCTAAGTATTTTCGAATTTGTTAGAGAAAGACCAGGGATGGAGACTTTATGTTTTACTATTTCTTCGTTTTTCACTTTCATTATAAGTAGCTAAATTCCTTTCTTTGGTTGAGGAAAACCATGTTATCATCTTTTATGTGTGAGATGTTTCAATAAAGTTTGTTTTGTTGATAAATATTGAGTGCCTTCCGAATTTCTTTTTACAATTGAATTGATTGATTTCTAGGTGCGCAACTAGGAATTGATCCGTTTAATAGCTAGATTAGTAAGATATGACGTTCAGTTTTGCTAATCACAAGTAGCGATTAGAATAACCATCTTTACGTTAGAGTTGGAAATTCTAAGAAGAAACTCATCTTGATTAAATGCATGTCGTACATGTGTTATCTTGTTCATTGATTTCTTAGTTCTTAAAGTTATTACTCAATTGAACTTACGATTGTATCTAGGTTATTGAGTGATAAGAACGTTTAGAATACATGTTTCTACTCATTTACAATTAAGAGAAAACATCACCCAATGAATGTTTATTGATGAACTGAATTTTATATCAAGGATCTATATTAGTGTGATAACATCGGGACCCGAAACCGAGGTTTGTCTATTAAATTTTCAGATCTAATTACTTTTATCAATTTTCAATTTTTATCATTTTTTTCTTAAATTGCCGTAAATTAAACTCCCCTTTTTTCATTACTTGATATTGGTTTTGAACTCGTACAATCTTTGCCGTTAAAATTCCTTGTGGGAACGATACCTACTTTCCACTACTACATTAATTTGTATTGATAGAAGTTGGTTTCTTTTTAAATTTAGTTGCAAGCGACAACAGTACTAGCAGTGAAAAATTTATTGTGATAATTCTACAGTTGTTTTCTTTACTAAGAACGACAAGCATTCCAAAGATGCTAAACATATGGAATTGAACTACTTTACTATACCCTTCGATGAAGGGGTTACCACTCAAAATATTTTCTGGTCATGTAAAGAATATGGACATTATGCGTGCTAATGCCTATTAGATATACTATTATATCAACTCTTATTATATATTGGACACTCTTTGTGCATTAATGAATGCATTCTTTCTAAAGTTTCTATTTTCCTCTTTATGAATTTTATTGCAATATATGATATTGGAAACAGGACTGAATGATAAAATCCTATTATTTACTTCCCATTTATGATGATGATTAGGTAGTAGGGCTAGTATAGTGGTACATGAAGGGAGTATGTTGAATTAATAATGTATGAACTTCATGACTTTTATTAGTCTTATACTTGATTATAATTACTGATGATACTTGTGTATGTAAATAATGATTGTTGTACATTATGATTTCCTAAATTATTAGTTTGATAAACTGCATAAGGTCACGTGAGTCAAGTGGAAGAATGTTAGAAATAATTCATTTAATTCACTCGTGTGTTAAAAGATAGTTAAAGGATTTAATAATTTAATAAATGAGTCTTTGGGCTTTTGGCCAATTATGACGGGGAGTTTTAAAACTTATTGTTAGGTTGCAGTTTATCGAGGAGATTAGGATAATGATAAAATTTGTCTTCTCACAAGAGACTGTTACAAAAGAAAGTGAATAAAAATATTTTAAGGAAAGAGATAGATTAAGAAAAGGAAATTATTAAAAATCGTTTCTGCATAATTGAACTTTGGAAAAAAGTTGATATTCATAAACTTTGTTTTTGTATAAAATAACATTATGATCATAATTAAATATTTGTGAGTTCCGTAAATTTTTAAATCCTATTATGTTTATGAAAATTATGTTTACATATAAGATATTTTATTTGTCATATCTAAAGAAAAAGAACAGCCTAGTAGACACCTATTTTTCCAATGTGCAAAAGGACAATCATTTTGAACCACCACATTTGTCTTGATTTCGCATAATTTTGGTTCGCTGGGTCTGGTCCTCACTTTTATGTACGATTGTTTATCCTCATGTAAATGCTTGGGGGGTTTCAGGTTAATGTTATCCTGTCGGTATCTGCAGCTATTGTCAGGTTTTGGGGCTCAGGTTAATTTGTCTGGAACATGGCATAAATTCTGGAATAAATTCAGACTGCTTCGACCATGAGTTTAATTGGGATTGGATGATATGATTAATGGTTCTTGTATAAAGGGAGGCTTTTTGCTTACTTTTTCAATGCCTTTTCTGTAATGACAATGTTTGGTTAGATAGAAAGGGTCTTCAATTTCTTCTCAGCCGTTCAATTCTTAAAAAGCCTTGTAAGGGATAATGAGGAATACTTATCCAAAATATTTTTTAAAAAAAACTTTTTATTTAATAATTTCAGTTCATCGAAGGGCTGTTCTTACTGTAGCCATCGGTGGAAACCATTTCGGAGCGTCAAAAGGGTGGTTAACTTCCGTTGCCGGGAATCGAACCCGGGTCTCCTGGGTGAAAGCCAGATATCCTAACCGCTGGACGACAACGGATTGGTTGTCTTTTCTCTCTAACTTTTGTTTTAAATAACTAATTAATAGATAAATTCTCACCTGCCACGCGAAAAACGAAAATTTGTGTCCACTTGGTCCAATTTACATATGCGGTGTTATTGACACGGGGTGGGGCTCAAATATCTTGTGTTGGTGTGTTGTAGGCATTCATAACATAGATAAGGTGGGTCCCAATTATGGTTTTCCATTTTTTCAGTCACGACAAACTTCATTAATGGCGTTAACGCTGCAGATGAAGAGCCGTTAGTCGGAGCTACGTACCTGACTCAACTCACGGCGCGTTTGAAATGAGTTTGATATCTCACAATCCTTTCTGAGCTTTGATTCATAAATTACGTAAACCATCAATTAGTTTTTTTATAACCATCACATACAGAGATTCAAAGTTGATTAGAGATTGTAAGGATTACAGAATGGGTGTTTAAATGGCACAACAAAGTATGTCAGCTTTATAAAAGTTCCAAAACCAGCTACTCCAACCAGAGCCTTATATAATAGCACGTTATATGCTGAGTTGCTAGCAATTCCTAGCAGCCCGATGCTGCCTGAGCACGGAAATCCAGCTTCAATCTAGCTGATGAAGAGAGGGTCCCTGGAAATTTCTAGAGCATGAACTCTACCCCAAATATCCAAAAGATCCATTCACATGGCTGCAAGTCTCCCGAATGCAAATTGTGGATCAACTTGTGCCCTGTAATTGGCACAGGCCCAATACTTCCTTGATGTGGCCAACATGGACTTGAATTCGATTTTCAGACTAGAGGATTTGTGTAGTGTAGACTCGAGGTTAGAATTTTTTTATTCCTAAATTTAAATTATTTAATTTAAAATTTTTTTGATATAATTTGAAAATAATGAAATGACCTCGTTTGATCTATAATTATTTAAATTTCAGGTTAACTAAGTCGACTCAAATTCAACCTAAAATTCAGTTAAATTGAGCCAAATTTGTTGACTTTGAATTAAATTGAATTAAACTTGAATCCTCAATCATTGTATCTTGACGCACCTTTCTGATATAATCATAAATACATATGCTTGATGTGGAATAAATCTGTCATTTATATACTTTTTTTATAATCATTTTTAGTATTCAAAATTTGCAATTTAGTCGTCGTTCAGATTTAATAACATATTGTGTAAGTTTCTTTGAGGTTGTTATTTCAATACTAAAATTGTATTGGTACTTGGTAGGTCAAGAGTTTATGTGTTCCAATAATTGGACATACATTGAAAGAGAGGAACAAATTATCTGTTTTAGTTAACCAGGTCTTACACTGTTCTTTTAAATTTTATCCATCTATTTTTATAGGATCCATGTAGATGTGGAGTCAAAATTAAGTAGCACAAGGTTGAAATACCATGAAAGGGGCTAACCTTAACAGGAATGTGTCATGATTTAACAGATTGTAGTTACAGTAAGTCCATCATCTGATGCTAATCAATGAAGAGCATCTTCGCGTTTAACAATACAACCATTTTACTGTAGTGTGTAAACGGATTTTTTCGCACCAAATGCTTTGTTTGTTGGTTGTCTTCATAGGTTTAAAACTCGTATGCTTGTCGAAGAATTTCATCAGAGATCGGAAGTCGATATCATGATAGTCGATGTCACGATCCTCTCATTCCGTGATTAAAATTTAAAAACGCAATCGTTCGGTTTGTTTTAAGCATTTCAGTCTCTTGTGAAACGTAAACTTGATGGTAATAATACCTTATCTACGTGAGACAGTAGACATGAGTCAGCCTTTAGGCTTTACGTTATTTTCAGTTAGGCTATACCAAAATGAGCAAGGGTTATTGTGGCCTCAAAGGAAAGTTCGCGCAAAGAAAATTTCGGCTATCAAACCAGTACAAATTCCAATACGTTCTTCCTTGTCTTGTCCATTCTCTTCTGGTAAACCATTATCCTAGCCTCCTAAATATCGAGCCGTTATTGGAATTCTTCAATATGAGCTTCCTCATATGTCAAGATATTGGAAGTTCAGTGAATACAATCGATAAATGAGTTCTTCCTACCATTATTGTACTGTGTTAATAATATGTCTGTTGACGAACTCAAAAAGAGGTTGGCTTCTAGAGATTATGACAACGATGTGCAATGGCCGGGTAATACTTTTCTTAGGACCGCAAGATGGCTGATTCAGTTTAGCTTCCAGTGTTGCGCAATACTTGTCTGTTCAACTATTCGTAATACTCATCAAAATCTTATTGGAAGATTATTGTTGATTTTGTTGTTCAGAGATAGGAACGTGTGCTCCAGTGATAGGAACATGTGGTTTCCGACCACAATTTCATTTATAATTGCTTTCTCGAGAAGAAAGAAGAAGCAATATAGAGCTCTTTGTTTTATTTACAGCAGTTTCTCTATTTTTTTTTGGGCACGTCGGGAAAGAACCAACGTTATAATACTAAAAATTTAAAAGTGGAGGAAGAAATTATTAATCATAACACAAACTTTAATTATGAACTCAGGATGAACTATAAACTTATATTATTAATTTGAACTTATAATGTGGAAAATTCATGTTTGAACGATGAGTAAGTTCCTTAACATATGAACAAGCTTTTAAAACTTTTGATCAACTTTTATGAAGGTTGTATATGTTTATAATGTTATCGTCTTTTTGCATCTTTTTTAATGTATGAGCATCATAACAATTCAAAGAAATTGAATGTCCATGAACTTACTTTAAGTAGGCAGTAGGAGACCTTAGTAGTTATTTGTAGTAACTTTATTAGGCTTCTTTATTATAAGCCTAATAAATAATCAGCAAACACTAATTAGAGCCTATTTCTTGCTAAACTTCAGCTCATTTAATTAGTGGTGGAGAGCTATGGATTCATGCATTACATACATGGCAAGACAGTGGAAGTGTCGGAATCAAAATTTCAACCCCACGATATCCCCAGAAAATCCAGAATCTATGTGCATGTATAAACAGATTATAAAAACATGAAATTACAACATATGTACCTAGCTAATGCTCCTCACTTATTAAATCTTCTCCTTGTTTAGGTTGTAGCAAATACCAAACACTTTCCTTGGCCTCTAGAGAGCACACAAAGCTGAAGAAAAATCAGTTGTAAGGGTGGTTAGAGCACCAAACAAGGTAAGTTCAAGTAGATGCTCAAGTGAGAGTTAGATCAAGACCAAGTGACATGCAATTAATCTCATACAACAATTGCTTAAAATTGCATGAACAAATCTCAACAGCACTCCTCTCAACTCCCAGAACTCTTCTGGACCCTTAGCCTCTTTATTGAGTGTGTTTTTGGCTAAAAAATTCATGTGTACATAAGTGAAGAACTTACTTATGTATCACCTGTCATCAAGTCAGTCACGATGGCTTGCTTAAATGACAGTCATGCACATTTTATTTTTCATCCGATCTTTTATGTGTGTCCTTAGGTTCCCAGTTATTTTGGTTACTTGAATTAACTCTTAATCCGAGTAAATCATGAAGCATTTCGTGATGCCAATTTACCAGAATATAAATGGATTAATACTCGAACTCTTTGATAGTTACTTAACCTTTCCATGGTCAATTATCGTGCAATTCATCCCTTCACCATCCTATACCCCATTTGGTTCGGAGTATGGGCTATGTGTCAACTCCCATTAGACTGACTATGTTAGATCTAGTCCAAATGATGTTAGTTCTTATCCTAGGGATCTTGTTACTCTATGTGTCATTGAACACTCTCTTCATGATACATAATTGCTCTAGCCAGAGACTCCCGGGTAATGACCTGACAAGAGGCCGTAGGTATTATCTCTTTCTATCAGGAGTAGTGAATCCTTTATTGGCTACCTGATTACCTTTGAATACCAATAGTTATATCCAATCACCAACCTATGAGCGACCTCATCTTGAGGCAATAAGGAATGGTGACAAAGCACAGAATCAGTATCCAAGATATCCTTGAGTACCTCAAGTCTAAGGATATTTGCACTATTGCTATGATGAGATTAAACACTGACATTTAATAGATCATCTATATGATAATTTCATAGCGGGTCATCTGATGTAGTTACTACTCTTAGTAAGCATCCACATGTTAACTCTAAACATCTCGTGCTTATAGTTTATGAGATCCATTGCTTGATCAAATCAAGGAGTATAACATGTGCTAATCTATCCGGATTAACAATGTCCTGTCTCATTAATCCTATGACTAGGGATAATTTAGATACTAACATAATTGCATATGATAGGAATCACATTATCATGATCTCATTATGATTTCCTTCATGCTATGTTTTGTATCATGGACTTCATTAATTCGATTTAAGAATGACATCAATTCATAAATAAATGAACATCAAATTAATGAAAATTGCCTTTCACTTTGTTAATCAAAATAAAGATTGTAAAAAAGTGCTAAAGGTGATTGCCTTTAAAGCACTACTATAATAATCTTCCACTTGCACTAAAGCCAATCGCCTTTGTGTCTAATACCATAGGCAAGTACATTATAATCAAATCTCATTTGAGAAAGTGACTTAGTCAAAGGATCAACAATGTTTTGATCTATGGGCACCCAGTGACACTCATTAGGATCCGATTGATATCTTCTCGTAACACTTAAAGCATACGATATATCGGGTCTTATACATAACATAGCATATATGATTAATCATATTGCTGAAGCATACATGATCATACTCATGCGAGTCCTCTCATCTTGTGTCTTGGGACATATAGATTTCAAGAGTTTTATCCTATGAGTCATGAGAAGAAACCTTTTCTTGGACTGCTTTATGTTAAACCTCTTTAGCACTTTATCTATATATGTAGACTGTAAAGGACCTAGCAATTTCCTTGATCTATCTCTATAGATCTTTATTCCCAATATATAAGTTGCTTCTCTAAAGTATTTCATGGAAAAATTTTGGGACAACCAAATTTTGAGAGATTGCAAACTTGAGACATCATTTCCTATTAGTAATACATCATCCATATATAACACAAGGAATATGATAGCACTCCCACTAACCTTTTTGTACACACAAGGTTCATCTGAATTTTGTGAGAGACCAAATTCTTTGATTGTCGCATCAAATTGGATGTTCCAAGTCCTAGATGCTTGCTTCAATCCATAAATGGATTTCTGAAGTTTGCATACTTTTTTTTGCCTTTTTTGGATATGAAGCCCTCAGGTTGTATCATATACACATCGTCAGTTAGGTTTCCATTCAGGAAAGTGGTCTTCGCATCCATTTGTTATATCTTATAATCATAATGAGCAGCAACGGCTAGGAGTATTCTAATGGATTTAAACATGGATATAGGACTAAAAGTCTCGTCATAGTCAACGTCTTATCTTTGACAATAACCTTTAGTGACTAGTCTCGCTTTATAGGTAATTAGTTATCACTTATGCTGATTTTCTTCTTGAAAATCCACTTGCACCCTATAGGTTTTAGCGCTTCGGGTGGTCAACCAAAGTCCAAACTTGGTTTTCAAACATGGAATCCATTTAGGACTTCATGGCTTGAAGCCATTTTTCATATTTTGCACTCTTCAGAACCTCTTCATAGGTTGTAGGCTCATCGTCCTCTATGAGCAATGCGTCATTATGTTCAGTTACGAGAAATCCATATCTCTCTGGAACATTACATATCCTACTTGACCTATGAACATTTTATGTGTCAGAAGGTTTAACTATTGTCTCATCTCCATGAACAACAATATCAGGTTCAGGTAGTTGATCTGAATATGTTTGAGCATTATGAACTTCAACAAGTTCAAATTTTCTCCCACTGTCTTCTCTTAGAAGAAACTCTTTCTCTAAAAAGACGGCATGCTTTGAGACAAACACCTTTTTCTCTAAAACATTGTAGAACTAATATCCAATTGTTTCCTTTGTTTCCTTAGGATATCTTACAAATAGACATTTATCAGATTTCACTTCAAGTTTGTCTAATTGAATTTACTTCACGTAAGCCTGATAATCCTAAACTTTCATATGAGAAAAATAGGGTTTTTTGCTAGCCCATATCTCATATGGAATAACATTAACTGTTTTTGAAGGGACTTTGTTTATCACATAAACAACAATCTTGAGTGTATAACTCCAAAAGGATTTCAGTATATCTGCTAAGCTCATCATTGACCTTACCATGTTCAACAAAGTTCGGTTTCTCCTTTCAGCCACATTATTAAGTTGCGGTGTGTAAGGTGGAGTTCATTGAGATACAATCCCATTATCCCTAGGATAACTTAGAAACTCCTCATTCAAGTATTCACCACCTTGATTCGATCAAAGTGTCCTAATATTTTTACTGAGTTGTTTCTCTACTTCATGTCTAAATTGTTTGAACATTTCAAAAGCTTCAGATTTGTATCTCATTCGATACACATACCCATATTGTGAATAATCATCGATAAAGGTAATGAAGTACATAAAACCACTTCTAGCATGAATGGATATCGGACCATATACATCAGAATGTATTAGGTTTAATAACTCATTTGCTTATTCACGCTTTCCTTTAAAAGGTAGTTTAGTCATCTTGCTTAACAAGCAAGATTCATATGTGTCATATGATTGATAATCAAATGACGTACGACTCCTGTATAGCTTAGACATGTGTCTCTCACTTATATAACCAAGTCAACTATGCTATAAGTAAGATGATTTTAAGTTATCCCATTTTTGTCTTTTATTGTCACTGATATTTAAAATTGGATTGCATATATCTAATACGTAAATACCATTGCACAATGTAGCAGTACCATACAACATTTCATTCAACATAATTAAACAACCATTGCTTGAAAAAGTTAAATGAAATCCTATTTTATTAAGACATGAAACAGATACAATTTTCTTTTTCTAACCTCCCAAAGGTACATCCCGTTACCTTTGAGAGGTTAGAATAGTAAATATGAGTGATTAATGAGAGCTTAGAAATGCATTTTTCATGCTCATGCATTATATGATATG
>JAOQMS010000178.1:28152151-28189076 GCA_027563885.1 Erythroxylum longipes | reverse complement strand
ACCCATATTGTGAATAATCATCGATAAAGGTAATGAAGTACATAAAACCACTTCTAGCATGAATGGATATCGGACCACATACATCAGAATGTATTAGGTCTAATAACCCATTTGCTCATTCACCCTTTCCTTTAAAAGGTAGTTTAGTCATCTTGCCTAACAAGCAAGATTCATATGTGTCATATGATTCATAATCAAATGACCTACGACTCATGTATAGCTTAGACATACGTCTCTCACTTATATGGCCAAGTCAACTATGCTATAAGTAAGATGATTTTAAGTTATCCCATTTTTTCTTTTATTGTCACTGATATTTAAAATTGGATTGCACATATCTAATGCGTAAATACCATTGCATAATTTAGCAGTACCATATAACATTTCATTCAACATAGATAAACAACCATTTCTTGAAAAAGTTAAATGAAATCTTATTTTATTAAGACATGAAACAGATACAATTTTCTTTGTCACAACGGGTATATAATAGCAATTATCCAAAATTAACTTTAGCCCACTAGGAAGATATAAAATATAGGTTCCTATAGCTAATGTAGCAACTCTTGCTCCATTTCCCACACGTCGGTCCATCTCTCCCTTTTTGAGCGGTCTACTATCCCTGAGGCCCTGCATATCAACACATATATGTGAGCTACATCCGGTATCTAATACCCAAATATTATGATAATAAATAGTATTAATCTTAATGAAAAATAACATACCTGAAGTAGACGGTGGAGTATCTAATGCCTTCTCCTGCTTTAATGACTCTAGCTAGGCTTTATAGTTCCTTTTCTAATACCCTTCCTTGTTGCAATGAAAGCATATTCCTTTGGCATTTTCTCCTTTGCATTATTCTTTGCTACATCTTCCAGTAACTTTTTGGACTTCTTCTTCTTCTTTTGGTTCCTTTCGTGAGAACCAGAAGCAAATTCCACTAGCATTATAGCCTTGCTATCCTTCTTGACAATTCGCTCAGCTTTTTTGAGTAGATTAATCAACTTAGGTATCGAAGTAGATATTTGGTTCATCCGATAGTTAAGAACAAATTGTGAATAACTATAGATCAAACAAGTCATAATTAAGTCTATACTTAATTCATGATCCATTATGAAACCCAAAACTAGCTAACCTCTTAATGTATCCATTCATCTTTAGCGCATACTGCACTAGAGACGATCCCTAAACCATTTTAGAGTAGAAGAGCAACCTTGAGTTCTCGAATCTTTCAGACCGAGTTTGCTCATCAAACAGTTCCCTTAGATGGTAGACTATGGTATGAGCATCCATAGCCTCATGTTGCTTTTGTAGTTCTGGTGACATAGCGGCTAGCATAATACTGCTATCCAGCTTACTATCATCCAGTGGCTTTTTGTAAGCTTTTTGATCCTTGTGAGAAGCATTGGCAGCGGGAAGATCAGGAAGTGGCTCATCTAGGAAATATCCTGGTTTCTCGGATTTGAGAACAATTCTCAAATTTCGTAGCCAATCTAAGAAGTTTGGTCTCGTGAGTTTGTTGGAGTCAAGTAGAAAGCGTAGGTTCAGGCTAGATGAAGACATCGCGGCGATTCAATAACCTAGAAGAATGAGATAAAGCGTTAGAATGTACATAAATGCATATCGATAAAGACTTTAATCACATGCATTATGAGTTCCATTATTTTATCCAAATCTATAGCTCTCACTACGAATTTGAGAAAAATTATGATTTTCCTGATGGGTCGATATCCAATATCATTAAGAATGACTTTGAGTTTGCCCAACAAGTCCCCTTAGGTTAATCGGTAGGTGTCATTTATACCAATTGCATTCAGTTATGCAACTATCAACTTGTGCCATCAATTGTTGATCTAGCACACTCATTGGGTTATCAACTCTTGATGCGTATACATCCTATATATACTACCCAACTTCGCCTCTATCCACGTTGACCTTGGGTTTCCCCAACAAATTAATGCTTCCAATTATGACCCATTAATCTGGAAATCTAATATCCATGATTTGAATATATTTATGTAGAGAAGGGTTGGGTTTGCCTAACGACCCAACACTAATAGAATTCTGGTTCTTACCATATCAATGGAAGGCATAAGTCTTAATATTTTGGTTGAGGGATTTATTCTTAGGTCTCATCAACACTTGTATAGTATTATTATATATATATTCAGATTATGGGCGACTCAATTAAATTGGGCCTATGTCTAGAACCACCCTTAAAATGCATCTATTGCATGTAACACACAAAGGAGGTTTAATTTAGGTTATAACTTGACTATGCATCTAAAGTTTGTGATTCGATTCAACTCTTGACTTGAATCGGGTACTAGTGTTAGTCTTAGCTAATTCAAATTATGAATTTGATTCGATTATGAACCTTAAAATTCAATTATTTTGATGTCCAAATTAAACAATTTAACTCTAGTACGCATGTCTTTTTCTAGTCACACTAGAAATGCTATGCTCTACTTGGATTAATTCTAAATTAATCCGTAGGGGTTGCCAAAATTCTCGAATATCAATTGGTCATCTAAAACATCCCTAGGTCATTTTAAATTTATCAAGACAATTTTAGCATAAGCCAAAAAAATATCTTGACAGCCAAAATTATCAAGATAAATAAGTTAACCTGCTAAACACTAAAGCGACAGATTCGATGTTTAGAAATTTTCCAGAACCTTAATTTCAAACACATGCACTTAGCATGCTACTAGCATCAAAATAATACATTTCTTATCTCATAAAAAATTTTAAGTTCTTATAACCGAAACACATACACATAAGTTATCAAACAAGTCAGCCCCATTAGCTTTCCAAAAGTTAACCAGTGTTGACTTTGACTTGATTTATTAATTGAATCAAGTTCAATTAATTTTTGAAAAATTCCAAAGTCTTATACACATTCTAAATATTCTAATAAAAAAATCCAGAAACTAATTCCTAGGAATTCTTTATGAACTATGTGGAATTTGCCAGTATATTATACTAAGCATATCATATGTACACTAACACTTGTCATACACTACTAGCATAAATGTAAAATCGAGAATAAATAATCAATCACTTCAAAAACAGTTTTCAGGCATCTCATACATGTGGAAACCTCATATGTTCATTTTCATGAAGGAAATTCATAAAAATTTTTATAAAATTATTTTGGAATTTACAAGCATGCATGTTCATTAGATTTCCAGAATTTCCCAGAACTTCATATATGCATTAGGCTAAAACTAAAATCATAATAAAATACAAAATGACATTCAATTACATTTTACTTAGACAGAAACACAATATAACACATCATTCAATTGCATTTTATTTAGATAGAAACATAATATAACACCTTATAAACATTTATGTGAAAGAAAATTAGGAAAAAAAATTCTATAATTATTAAGAAATTTTCAAAATCAGCACATACATTCTGTTTTCTAGAAATTCCCAAAAACCAACATATGAACAGACTGAAGATTAATTCGCAATAAAATAGCAAATGAAATTCAATTGAAATTTCCTTTTACAAAGACATAACATGACATCTTATAAACATTTATATGAAAGAAAATAAGAAAAACCATTTTCTACAATTTATACGAATTTTTTGAAATCAAAATGCATGTCAGTCACAACATAGCAAACAGTTTGCACATGTTTAATAGATCATCTTATACGTGCATAAGTTGCTCTGATACCACTATTGGATAGCTATAGGTCTATGTGTCACATACATGGCAAAGAAACAGAAGTGTCATAATCAAAATTCCAAACCTATGACATCCCCAGAAAATCCATAATTCATGTGCATGTATAAACATATTATAAAAACATGAAATTACAGAATATATACCTTACAAATACTCCTCCTTGAATCTTCTCCTTATTTGGGTTGTAGCAAAAACTAAATACCTTCCTTAGCCTCTATAGAGCACATAAAGATGAAGAAAAATTAGTGTGTAATGGTGGTTAGAGCACTAAACAAGATGAGTTCAAGAATATGTTCAAGTGAGAGTTAGATCAAGACCAAGTTACAAGCAATTAATCTCATGCAACAATTTCTTAAAATTGCAAGAACAAATCTCAAGATCACTCCTCTCAACCTCCAGAACTCTTCTGGACCCTTAGCCTCTCTATTGAGTGTGTTTTTGGCTAACAAATTCTTGTGTACATAAGTGACCTATAAGCCACGATTATGGCTTGCTTAAATGATAACCACGCACACTTGTTTTTCATCCGATCTTTTATGCGTGTACACTTAGGTTCCTAGTTATTTTGGTCACTTGAATTAACTCTTAATTTGAGCAAATCATGAAGGGTTTCATGATGCCAATTTTTCGGAATGTAAGTGGATTAACACTTGAACTCTTTGATAGTTAATTATGCAACTTACGACCCTTTTTATAGTCAATTACTATGTAATTCGTCCCTTTACCATCCTATACCCCACTTGGTTCGGAGTATGGGCTATATGTTAACTCCCACTAGACTGACTATGTCAGATCTAGTCCAAGTGATATTAGTTTTTGTTCTGGGGATCTCATTACTCTATATGCCATTGAAGACTCTCTTTATGACACATAATTGCTTTGGCCAGAGACTCCCAAGTAATGACCCCTATAAGAGACCGTGGGTATCATCTCCTTCTATCAGGAGTGGTGAATCCTTTATTACCTTTAAATACTAGTAGCTGTACCCAATCACCACCCTGTGAGTGACCTCATTTTGAGGTGACAAGGAATGATGTCAAAGCACAGGATCAATATCTAAGATATCCTTGAGTACCTCAAGTCTAAGGATATTTGCACCATTGCTATGATGAGATTAATCACTGACATTTGATAGATCATCCATATGATAATCTTATAGCGGGTCATCCGATGTACTTACTAATTTTAGTAAACATCCACATGTTAACTCTAAACATCTCATGCTTACACTTTATGAGATCTATTGCTTGATCAAATCAAGGAGTATAACATGTGTTAGTCTATCCAAATTAACAATGTCCTATCTCATTAATCCTATGACTAGGGATAATTTAGATACTAACATAATTGCACGTGATAGGAATTTTATTATCATAATCTCATCATGATTTGATTCATGCTATGTTTTGTGTCATGACTTCGTTAATTTGATTTAAGAATGATATCAATTCATAAATAAATGAACATTAAATTAATGAAAATTACTTTTCGCTTTATTAATCAAAATAAAGATTGTACAAACGTGCTAAAGATAATTGCCTTTAGAGCACTACTCTAACAATTAGATTCTTTATTGAGCTTCTTTATTATCTTTATTTTAGATCAAATTTATTTTTCTTAACTCTAATTTTATAAATGATCTGTAATTAATCATTATCCAATTAAAAATCACTAATATTCTTCCCTTTTGACAAATATTAATTACAATAGTTGTAACAATAATAAAAACAGGAAAAGCAGTAAAGTAAAATCAATGCAAAGGTCGACCAATTTAAAACATTTGATCTAAAGATAATAAAAATCCATCATTCTGTCTTGTATGGATTTCAATACAAAACAATATCAAATGCATGTGTCATATGCGATGCAGATTCAATAAATCATGCATATCTAATACCTCATTAACATGAATGAGAAAATGGAGTGTGACAAACTACAATGATACCTGTATAATCTGAAATGTATCATTGTTTCATTTGTCAGTCTCAATTTCTCCAAATTTTATTCTAAATAAGAGAAATTTGTTTTCTCTTACTGAATGCAGAACTGTATCAGAGAAAGCCCTTATGAGATCAAATACTTATATCCCTTGTATCTTATCAAATCCATAGATTTTTGTATGTATATAACACATGAAATATGTACAATTGTATCGATAGCAAATATAATGATTCTTAACTAACAGTGTCTAAGGACTTCAATAAACCCATACTATAGACTTGTCTCTAAAAAATAAATGGGTGAAGTCCTTTAGTCAGAGGATCAGTAAGCATGTGCTCAGTCTCCAAATGCTCCACCTTAATGTTACCTTTTTGTATTAATTCCTTCATAGTCATATATTTGCCTTCAAATGCTTAGACCTATGATGTTCTTATTGTTGTTACTGAACAATATAGTAGAAAGATTATTACAATGTAACTGAATAAGTCTAATAATTGAATCAACTGCAGACATCTCAGAAATTAAGTTCCTGAGTGAAACCACTGGTGAAGTCGCCTCATACCATGCCACACACTCTACATGTATAATTAAGGACGTACTAATGTCTGCTTGACACTCTCTTATAGTACTGCACCATCTGCTAACATAAAAATGTAACATAATGTGGACTTCTTATCATTTGGGGACATAAAAAATCTAAATTCGTATAGCCTATGAGATCTAGACTATTGAATTTTTCGAATATCAATATATAATCTTTAGTTCCTTTAAGATATCTCAAAAATCATTTAAATGCATTCCAGTATTTTATACCTGTGTTAGTCATATATGTAACATCCCATTTTCATACTAAGGGTTAGAACCCTAGATTTCTATAAATAGGAAATAACAATGAGAGATTAGGAAAATGAATTTCATATTCATGTATAATACTATTATCAGAATGTGATCTATCAGAAGCAATGAAAGTTGTTAGAGGCAATGAAAGGGATGATGATCTATCAGAATATGAGAAAATGAAAGTTTATCAATATCTAGGAATAAAAAAATAGTATATTGTTTGATATGATAGATAAGGATATAATGCATTTGTAATTGGGGATGTGTCATCGAATATCACATCAATATTTTACTATGATGGCATATCTTTGAATGTGATATAGATGTGAATACACTGTCATGGATTGATTGAGGAAAATAGAAATACAATTGGAAATGATGAGATTTAAAGTGTATAAGTACAGTTGAATGAAAACAAAATTTTCTATGATTTCGAGTGGTTAAATGTGGACTTGGAATGGTTGTCTGATTATTATGATAAGAATTTGTGATTTAGTATAAGAATATGTCCGTAGAATTGGGATTAGAATTTTATAATCGTTATGTCTCTATACTTCTGAATTGATTGAGAGTATACATATGGAAGATGAAATAAATGATAATTGGAAGATGAGATAGAAATGAGGCGAGAACAAAAGGGGAATGAAGTAGACATGAATGACTTTACATGAGAGGAATGATCTGTTGTAAGGAGAAAGTTAGAAATGGATAGAATATAGGATTTTATGTATGAATGAGATCAAGAAAAAGATGATGAATCAAATGAGTAGAGTTTTGAGAGTTAATGTAACCAATATGGTAGTTGAATTATTATGAAATGATGTAGCATTAGAAGAGGTAAATTCTGGAAAATTGGAGTGAAATTAATGTTAGTCTGTGTGTTAAATGCGTGGAAGAAATGACGAAGAAAGTGCAGGCACGATCGTGACCTGATAAAAATAAGTTTCTGTCATGATTATGGCCTTCACCCCACGATCGTGGCCTAGCCAGAATCTAGTTTTGTCACGATCGTGATGACAGATCGTGGCTGGACCACCACGATCATGGCCTATCCTAGAAATTTCTATCATGATTGTGGCAGGGACACCAAGATTGTGGGCAGGCATAAAAGGAGAAGTGTTATCAATTGAGATTAAGGTATCCTTAGCATAAGTTATTAATTGGTGACTTATTGAAAATACATCTCTAAATAAGATGAAATGATCTTGATGGTGTATACCAAGGTATAAGAGTAAATGAATCTGCTTACTGCTTCACTGAGCTTTATTATAAAGGATATTATGATCATATAAGTTATGACAGAAATTGATCTTATTGAGATATTATAAATAGTTGAAATTGATCTTCACGAGGTACTAAGAATGGCTGATAAGCAACGATGAAAACAATTGATTGATAAGGATTACGTGAATAGTATAGATGATAGTAGAAAGAAATCTTCTTTCAAAGAAGAATTTCACCAAATTAGGCTAAGTAGACAATATGGTTTACTTCTAGGCATGAATGATGATGGAACAAATCAAAAGTTAATATCGGAGTCTCATTTCTAACTGACACTTAGGCATAAGAAGTCGAATATGCTACTGAGAGTGCATGCATTCTATTTGATGTAAAGTATTTAACTACGTAATTGGATTCTTGAATTTAAGGTAACACTATTGCTAATGTGAGGAGAACTTAGGCTCACATTATATTCTATGCAATTATATTCAGGATATACAAGTTAAGATTTGATGAATGTGTTACCAATTAGGAAGTTAAGATTGTAAATAAATTGAAATGTGTGGAGGAACTAGTATGAATGAACAGACATTAGAATAAGTCAATGAGAAATTAGAGGAAATTGAGTGAATGGAGAAAGTCATTTGAGAAAATAAATCAATCAGGAGACTGAGAAAAATGTGAGATAATGTTACCCCATCTGAGGAACTAGTGTCTTAACAATTTCGAGGACCAGATATGGGTGCATTGAGTTTTGATGATATCTATTTGGCTTGACAAATGCCCGATAGTATACATGGCATTAATGAACAAAATGTTTCAACCTTACTTGGATAAATTGGTGACCATGATCATAGATGACATTTTGAGTTACATAATATCTGGACAGGGCATATAGGTAAACTCAAAAAGGAAAGTGAAGGAAATGATGAAGTGAGAAACTCCGAGGAATATATGTGAGATCCAGAGTTTTCTAAAATTAGCTGGATATTGGATATTACCAAAGGTTGTCAAAGGGCTTCTACTGGTTTTAGCCCTGTGACAAGACTTCTGAGGAGAAATGTGTCAATCATATGGACAGATGAATGTAAAAATAATTTTGAGGAATTATAACACAGATGTTAATTATATTGTTTGGATTTAGAGATTATGTAATATATAGGAATGTTTCAAACCATAGATTAGGATATAATTTGATACATTGAATAGAAAATCTGATAGCAGTATAGCACAAATTCAGATATTGAGGTTACTAAACCTAGTGCAATAAAGAGTGTAGAATGTCGAGTTAAATTTTAGGCAAATCAAAGTATTATTAGATATTGAATTTGAGATCAATTTCATATGAAACAATTAGAAAAGCCCTAAGTGAGGATTCAAAAACTATGAATCTTATTGAGAAAGTGAAAATGAATCCAAACTTGTGTTTGAATAGGAAAATGATACTTTGTGATTGTAGTAAAAAGTATGTGCACTCGATATAGATGATTGAGCAAAGAGATTATTAGAGAAAGCACAAATAGCAACCTATGTTAGGCATCCTAGTAGGAATACACTGAAATAACATTTAGCGGCTAAGGCTGTAGAGGCAAGTGGATGAATGTGTAACTAAATGTTTAATTTGCCCATAGTTTTAACTGTTGGAGATATGCTTAGAGTTTATATTTTGGAGTTCTTTGGAATAATATATAGTTTTGATTGAATGTGATTATGACAATCATTATCACAGTGGTATCGATAGGACACCATATAAGGCGTTACATGACAGAATAAGTCATCTGCCAATATATTGAGATGGAGAAGACATAAAAACGGTTAAAGGCTAGAATTGATTTGAGATGCTGTTGATAAATGAAATTGAACTGTATTAGAAATTAAGCTATTCAGGAAAGATAAACGAGTTAGGTGGATCAACACAGAAGATACAGAATATGGAGAGGTAGATAAAGTGTTTATGAAAGTGCCAACTTGGCAAGGTATGCTAAAGTTCGTTAAAGAGGATAGCGAAGCCCGAATTGTTTTGGTCCATATGAAGTTATTGAGAGCATAGGATCATTGACTTAAGTTAGCCTTACCAATAAAGATATATCAGATCCACTCTATGTTACATGAGTATGTATAGAAGATATTGATATGATCTGATAGATGTATAGTCAGCACAGGAAGTGAAACTTGCGAGTAATAAGAGATATATTGAGGAATCAGTTAAGAGAGAAGGATATCTAAATAAGTAATTGAAAGACCGAGTGATTCCATCGACTATATTCAATTGGAAGAAATTATTCGAGTGATTAAGTCAAATGGGAAACGAAGGAGCATATGAGGAAACAATACCCCTACCTTTTTGATCAATCAGATAACAATTTCGACGACGAAATTTATTAAGGTGGGTGAATTGTAACATCCCATTTCCATATTAAGGGTTAAAACCCTAGATTTCTGTAAATGGGAAATAACAATGAGAGATTAAGAAAATGCATTTCATGCTCATGCATAATATTAGTATACACACACGTGAATTTGATTATTTTGCACACATTTCAATGACTGTACATACACTCATTTGACATTTTCCGGGTATAATTGATATTTAATGTGATTATAATGTAAATTGTGGATTATGTATCTTAAAAATTGAGTTGGTGTGTATAATTAGTGATTTAGAATTTTTAGTGAAATTTGAGAATTTTCTGGAATTTTGGATATTTATAGACTAGGAAAAATGCCAAGTGGCAAAACAATTGATAAATGGAAGTAGAAATAAGTCACAAGTGAAAAAAGAAATAATTGATATGTGATATTAGGATTTAATGACAAATGTCATGAAAAAGTGGGAGACAATTGGAGTAGAAATTGGAATCAAATGGACTAGTTATTAAAAATAGGACCAAGTAAAGCCATAGGAATAAGACATGTGGCAAGTGAGAAGTGTCATGCCACTTGCCACACATCTATTTCCACGAAAATATCTAAGTGAAAGACCATGATCATTTTCGTTGCTAATGCTTTTTCTTCATCTTTTTCATTTTCTTCATTCTTCTTCTCCATCATCTACGATACTCACTCTCACCTTCATCATATTGCGTTTTGCTCAACTCCTTCCTTTTGTTTCTTCAAGCTTCTTGTTATCTTCTTCCTCTTTGTTACCAAAAACTAGCTCCTTCCTACCTACAATTGTGATGATTGTGTGGTTCAAGAAAAGCTAGGGTTAAGTGAGAATTTGAAGATCTTGAAGTAAACAAGTGAGTATAAAGCATTACTCTTCTTTATTTATTGAATGGAACATGTTTTGATGATAGTTAAGAGTTAAATGATCATAAAATGAGGATGTGTACATGCTGAAATGTGGATGAGAAAAATGGATGTATAAATGCCTTGTTTTGTGTATATTGTAAGTGATATTTCATAAGTTGTTGTAGAGATGAGGTTGGAATTGAAAGAGCATTACAATGTATATAACGTATATCTATTTGGTGGTTAAAAATGAAACAAAAATGAGTTTAAAGCCAAAGAAAAGGCTAGTGTATTGTCTTGAAATGATAAGAAGTAGGATGATAGTTTTGAGACAAAGTAAAGTTGAAAATGAAGTTAAATGTGTGCTGGAATATGTTAGATGGAGTGTTTTCACTGAACATGTATCTATATTTTGGCCATATATTGAACTATAGATATCCAAATGGGATGATTTTTAATTAATATTAACCTAGAGACAGATGGCTACAATTTTCATGAAGAAATTGGATTTGAATTCTATCCTTAAGGGTTTTGAAATTTGGCTTGAATTTGAATACTGAGTGTTGTCGCCATTTGAGAATAGTCTTTATTATTTTGGGTATAACTTACAAAATACTGAAATAAACTGCATAAAGTTTTTACAATTAGAAACTTAAGACATATACAAACATTGTTTTAGAAGAATGTGTTGCCTAAATACCTCATTTTATAGGTCAAAATGGTTGTACAAAATTGATTTAAAAATCTGTCCTGAGAAAAACAGGAAAATTGCAGGAAAATGGGAGATTAGTTTCTGTCACGATCGTGGTAATGACCACCACAATCGTGGGTAGTGCTTTTACATGTAAATGTTTTGATTGTGCAATTGTTGAACTAATTATGGATAAGGTACTTAACTATGATGCATTTGGACTTAATTAGGCTTGAATAAAGCTTGAATTGGACCTAGAATGATGCTTGGATTAAGTGACTAAATGTGTGATATGTATGAAGTGATAATTGAGGTTATAATTTAGTGAATGAATTGTTGATATCAAAGTACCAAAGGCATGAGTATAATGGGAATAAAGATGTTCATATGATTGTAGTTGTGATTTAAAGGAGTTGAGTAATATGTATTAAGTAAAGGTGAATAAGAATTGGGTATTATGAGAGCATATAATGCTAGAAAAGAAATGATGAGTAATTGATTTATGATATTAGAATAACCAAGTGTTCTTGAGGTGTAAACCTAAGAATAAGCTAGACACATACAAATGATAAGGTTTGAATGATCAAGAGAGGTGATTAAGGAAACATACCCGGAATAGTCAATATGAGCATGCATTATACATTACACATATGCATATGTGTATAATTGAATGTTTATGAGATTGTGAAATTAATAATGTATGTGCAATATATGTATTAGATAATGTTGATATACAAGATTGAACGTCAGCATCCAGACATTTGGAAGCTAATGCTAATTTGGAGCGTACTGTGAGTCGACCTAGATGGTCTCACTTTCATTTTTTGTTCTATTTTAAAATTCTGTATTGAATTATGTGATGTGAATATGTTGATTCCGGAAAATAAATGTCTGAGGAGTACTCCTTGAATGTGAATTTGACTGAATAAGTGATTCTCAACTTAAATGTTGAATGCTGGACCAAGGTCCGATGATAAATTTGAATGAGAATGTGAAAGTTTAAAATTGAGCACAATTTATTGATTGAATCCATTTGATGCATTTCATTACATGAATGTATGACAACGTGAAGGCTATTATGACCAGAGTAGATACCAAGAAAGAGCTTAAAGCTCAGAATGTGGTAAGAACCTCTAGCTCACTATGTAAAAAGAGTCCTGTATACCCAACGGATAAGAGACAATTATTAATGAGCCTGGTATCCACAATGGATACGGGACAATTATAGGCACTCGGTCACAACAATAACAATTGAAAGTGAGTCTCATGAGCATTGCATATGCATTTGATATGTATGATTTAAATGATTGAAATAAATAGTTTGAATGATTTCTGATGTGAAATATGAATTAAGTGAATATGAAGTGTATGTGATTTAACATGTTGATTAATGAAATGATGTGAATTACGTGATTACATGAATTGATGTGTTATGTGATTGAGTGAGTCATCGAGGATGGTCCACTCACTAAGTTCGCAAAACCTACCCCAAAATTTGTAATATATTTTTTAGGCTCAGAGGTGACATCCAGTTATACCAACTGGAGTTTAACCACTACATTTGAGTAAGAGATAGAGGTCGAGATCAGTCTATATTTGCATATATTTTCTATAAATTTAGTATTAAATATTGTATTCTGTAAGCGTCATTTATTGTATAACTGAATTATGTTTGTAATAACAGTTATGACCAAATACATTTTGTATTTGTAATGGGCCCAAAAAATTATTGAAATTCGGACAATTTGTTTAATGTTTGATCAAATGTGAGTTTGTAATGACAATTGTAATTGGTGATGTTTTTAAATAAAATGGGGCCGAAACTATTATGAGTTTTCTAAAAATGCGCGTGCTGCGTCAATATTTTTTTTAATAGTTATGATTGACTGACTGTCCTAGCACACCACCCTTGTAGAGTGTATTCTCGAATACTGTCAGTGTGTTTGGGAATATACCTTAGGGGGGGCGCTACAATATATCCACCCAGCAGTTTAACAATAAATACAATGTCCAATCTAATGCATACCTCGACATACATCATGTTACTTATTGTGCTAGAATAAGTTACATTTTTCATATCCTCTATTTTTGTATCATTCTTTAGATATTTTGCCAAAGAAAATCTCTCACCATAAGAGACAGGTTTTGCAACAGGTTTACAATCAGTCATATGAAACCTATGCAGCACACACTCAATATATGCTTTATGTGAAGATCCAACAAGCCTTAAGATCTATCTCAGTGAATCTGAATGCCTAGGACACAAGATGCCTCATCAAGGTTGTTCATTATAGTTGTGATTTGCATTATATTTTAGGTTTCAATTTGTAAGGAATTTAGTGTTCATTTGAGTGTTGAGCGTGTAGTGTTTTTATGGGTGAGTATGAGTCTTTGAGCTAAAATGTTATGTTTTTAAGGTACCTTGATGTGTTTATTAGTATTTCAGGGTCAACAGCCAAGAACGAAGAAGTTTCGGAGATCGTGACACTTTGGTTACAATCGTGACAGAGAGGTTAGACGTTGGTCACGATCGTGGCCTGCATTAGGCAGACACAAAAACAGGTAAAAATGTCAACTTTCGAGAAACGTTTTGGATCCTTTTGACCCAGAATGAACCCTAGGGCTTCCAAGGTATAAATAGAATAACAAGAACAAAAAAAGATAATTTTTAGCATCAATCAAATTTTGAAACCCTAAAGAGCGTATCGAGAGATTTGAGGAAGGAGACGAAGGAAGAGAGACACGGAGAAGAAGTTTGACACGAAGTACATCTCGGAATAGTTGGTTTCCTACTATCACTTCCTCCATCGTCATCTATTCCGAACTATTTCTGGTTTATTTCGTTCTTAAAATTGTATAGAATTTGCGATAGCTATAGATGATAGATTGTTAAATGTTGAGGATATTGTCTAAACTCATCTTCGAGATTTTTATCTTTGATATTAATGAAATTTGATTTATTTTTGTGATTCAATTTATGTTCTTAACAATTCGGTAACAAACTGAGAGGGTGAACTGAGTGAATATCATCAAATTGGGCTAACGAGAGTTAGGTAGTTTGATAGACAAAGAATTAAATCAAACTGTTAAATTTGTGTAGCGAGAGATCGTGCATAGGTTTTGGTAGGTTATTAGACAATTTCCGAACTAAATTAGTTTTTGGGTAAATTGTGAATCAAGAGATTGCAATTCCATAATCTAATTAGGGATTATTAATAGGGTTAAAGATTATAACTCGAGAGAGAATAATACACCATAGGATCGTCCATACCTAGTAATATGATAATTTCATAATTAATTAGATTTCATTAAAGTCGGATTAAAACCCCTTTATCTCAATTGGTAGTTCTTAGGTTGATTTTTGATTGGGTTATGCAATTTTCTATCCTGTTTATAATTTCTGAATCAAATTATTAAGATTGATTGCTTGATTGATTAATTTTCTACGTTAGTTTGTTATTTTGATTTATTGCGAATTGAGTCAAGCCTTAGATTTTAGGATTAAATTACTCCTTTTTGTGGGATCGATACCTTAGGTACTACTCGAACGACCCATATGCTTGTGTTATTATCGAGGTTATAAATATTAAAACTTAGCATACATAAACCATGTCGATCAAGCTTTTGGCGCCATTATCAGGGTGGAGATAGTTTAGTTCTATATTTTAAGGCATTAGTTATAGTAGTTTTTAATTTTTTTTGTTTCTTTCATTTTATTTCAGAAATCGTGCTCTTGCATGAACACAAGAGTCACGAGAGGTTCAAGTCGTACAGCGAAGATGTTAGATATAGATATTAATTAACTAGAATGAACCCTTAGGAAAGCTCAGCGAGAGGAAGAACAAGTGATCGAGAAATCCATAATAGCCAAGGAGTTTCAACAAAACAGAGAACATGGAGCGAACCAAGGATGGAAATAGACAAGCCTGATGGACTTTATAAGGCTGGGGTTCAACGCAGCGAGCCAAAGAGTGGTTAGGCCTTCCGGTATCATCAGATGTCAGATGCGGTTAGAATCAGGTTGTTCCCTTTTATTCTTAAAGCTAGAGCAAATGCTTGGTACCATTTACTGAGCCTAGCCAACATCACAACGTGGGATCAGCTTGTGTGTGCTTTCTTGGACAAGTATTTCCTATTACCGAAGACCACCAAGATTATAAAAGAAATCACCAATTTCCAACAAGGTGACGGAGAATCAATCTATGAAGCATAGGAGAGATATAAGAACTTACAACGGAAGTGCCCATACTATAACCTATCGAAGGAGTTACTATTGCATGCTTTCTACAATGGAGTGAACCTACTGACAAGAGGAACGATCGATGTAGCTTCAGGAGGATCCTTAATGAGAAAGACAGTTGATGAAGTAGAGGAGTTGATATAAGAGATGGCAAGCAAAGCCGTTTGTGGACGAATGAGTGAGGTAGGCAACCTGCTACTTTCAGAGAGTAGAAGAGGATTGTCGTGGTCGATCAAATGACTGAGATGTAAGCAAAGATCGAAAACTTAACGTGACAGCTCAACAGCATGAAGTGTCATTCTCTGCTCTGGTGAAGGCTGTACATTTAAAGTGTGAGCTCTATGGGCAATTAGACTATGATATCGTGGACTGCTATTTGATGAAAGAAGACAATCAGGACCAAGTGAACTATATGAGAGCGCAATATGGACGAGAAGTGGATAACAATCCTTACTCCAATACTTACAACCCCAGGTGGAAGAATTATGCTAACTTCTCTTAGTCAAACAACAATGGCAGACAGTTTAGGCCTTGAGGGCAATCGGGCATCTAACAAGATAAGACAAGTTTGATGGAATCAAAGTTGGATAAAAGTTTAGATAAGCTTGGAACTCTAGACAATGCACAAAAGAAGCTGGAATATAAATTTAAACAAGTCATAAAGAACCATGCTTCCTCAATCTATAATCTAGAAGCCCAAGTGAATCAATTGTCAAATACCTTTTTTAGGCGATATTTGGGAAATATTCCTATAACTTCAGCAACAAAAATCAAGGAAGCAACTAAAAGTTGTTACACTTCGAAGTAGGAAGAAACTTGAACCACCCATAAGGACAGTAAAGGAGCCCATCTAGCTAGTTCAGAAGAATTAAGAAAAGGAGAAAGAAGAGGACACGAGTGAATATCCTCTTATGTTGCGCTTCCACTGTATCAAACCAAGGTTCCTTTCCCTCAATGATTACAAAAGAAGAAGTTAGATGTAAATTTTGAAAAATTTGTTGAGAAGTTAAGGATGCTACAGATCAATCTCTCCTTTGTTGAGGCATTAGAACACATGTCGAAATATGTAAAAATTTTAAAGGACATATTATCGAAGAAGCGTACTTGGGAAGATAATCAGACGGTTGCTTTAGCTGGTAATTGCAGCTTAATAGTCGCCAGTCAAATGCCTTACAAATTGAAAGATCCAGGAAGTTTCACAATACCTTATGCGGTGGGTGAATTAGAATTTACAAAGTGTTTGTGTGATTTGAGAGCTAGCATCAATCTTATGCCTTTGTCGATATTCAGGAAGTTGGGACTGCGAGAGGTCTAGCTAACATCAATGTTAATTCAGTTGGCTGATCAATCCATTAAAAGGCTGTTTGGAATAGTGGAAGACGTTCTGATACAAGTGGATAAGTTCATTATTCCAGTAGATTTTGTGGTTCTGGATTTTGAAGAAGATAAGAATTGCCCATTGATCTTAGGTCAACCATTTATAAACACAGGAAAGGCCATAATTGACGTTCACAAAGGGAAATTAACACTTTGAATAGGCAAAGATCAGTTCGAATTTGATAAGTCAAATTATTTATATATGATTTTTCGATGAATTGGAACTAATTTGACTTATCTTCATGTGAATTATGCACCTTATTTGGTTAATTCTCACACATTTCAACTTTATTGCTTAATAGGTACAATTGGAGAGATTTTGGGGCAAAAGACATGACTTTCATTGTAAATGTCAGATTAGAGTCGTTCAAGTACGCTTTCAAAGAGGACTCCGAGCTCTACAACCTTCAAGAAGATCTCGAGGAGAGATTTGGATTTCTGAAGGGTCAAAAGTGCCCATTTATGAAGATGCTCAGTGTATGCTGCCTAACAAACATCACGTCCCTCCAAACGGACATGAGCGGAGAAAGAAGGCTGACAGACCCGTGAATGTCTGCTTAACGGACATCATATCTGCTTAACGGACATTCACTATCCAAAACTACTCCAGAGACCCGAGAAGGTCCGCCTAATAGATATTAGGTCCGCCTAACAGATATTGACGGCACAGACACAATTTTTATTCCCCTGTTTAGCAAAAACTAGGTTTTTTTGACCCCCAAGACACTATATATATTCGTTTTGAAGACCTAAATAGGGGTTTTGGCACTGAAAACAAGGTAAGAAGATTGGAGGCAACCAAAATAGGAAAAGAAGAGGAAGAAGGAGGATTGCATCAAGATTGGAGCAAGCTTGTTTTATCTTCTCTCTCTACCCTGTCTTGAATGTTGATAGTCTCTATGTATTCTGAATCTTTTATAATGTGCTAGAACTAAAACCCATTTAAGGTTAGAGATGTAGCCTATTTTGGGGATTGATTGATGTTTTATGGATTGATTGGTTTTGAATGAAAGTTCTTGAGTTATATTTATCTTTCTTGAGCTTCATTACTGTTTCTATGCTTGATCACCATAAATGCAATCTTAGGAATCATATGATGGAATGAGAGGTGAAGTGTGATTTGTGCATTAGGAAGATAAACACATTATATTTAGAGATAGAGATATCCTAAACTAGTGTGATAACTTAGAGTTGCGTGTTCTTAATGAATTTGATTAGTTAGGTTTCACATTGAGAAATGGTAATCAACTAGTTGGGTATTCTTGTATGTGTTGAGAGAGAATATAAGTGAACTTGTGCAGCTGTTATTATAACTTGTCATTCAATCAATTCCATAATTTATCGATCAATCTCTTAAATTGGTAAATCCTAAAGCCCTAAGTCTCAACATCGAAATTTTCTCTTGCATGTTTATTTGCATTCGTCACAATTAATTGTTCATTTAAATCCAATTATCTTTTAAATTTTTTGTCATTTTTGGTTCAAGTAATTAGGATTAATTTAGTAGTGAGTATTTTAATCCTCGTGGGATGCGGCCTTGGAATACTTGATGCGTAAGTACTAGGAATGACTCTGTGCACTTGCAGATTCAGTCGACTAGCATTCAATATGAATAAGACCTTAAAGAATCCAATAATGAGCAGTACATGAATGAAAGTTGAAATTATGGATAAAAATTCGAAAGAACAAGTTGAAAGTTGCATAGCAGAAGTGCAGTCATTGGAATTAAGAGGCTGACAATGAATATCAAAATCCTAAATCTAAAGGATATGATGAGATGGAGGAGGCAGATGTTCAAGTGCATCAAGATAAATTAGTTCGAACTGAAGCATCCACACCACCATCTTTAGAGAAACCTTTGACATTAGAACTTAAACCTTTACCTGCACACCTCAAGTATACCTTTCTTGGTGAAGATCAAACGTTACCAATAATAATACCAATTGAATGAAAAACATGAAAGTAAGGTGGCGGAAGTTGTTAAGAAGCAAATGAAAGCCATCGGATGGCAGATTGTTGACATTCGAGGAATAAGCCTAAATGTTTGCATGCACTGAATAAACTTAGAGGAAGGTTGTAAAATGGTGAGGGAGCATTAACGGAGGCTGAATCCTAACATAAAGGAGGTGGTCAAGAAGGAGATCATAAAACTCCTAGATGTAGGGATAATTTATCCCATCTCTGATAGTGAATAGGTCAGCCCAATACAATGTATACCTAAAAAGGGTGGAATGACAGTGATAGAAAGTGATAGTGGAGAATTAATTTCAATAAAAATAGTAACAAGATGGAGAGTATGTATCGATTATCGCAAGCTGAATTCAGTGACTAAGAAAGATCACTTTCCTCTCCCATTTATAGACCAGATGATAGAAAGGGTAGTTGGCCATTCATTCTATTGCTTCTTAGATGGATACTTAGTCTATAATCATATTTTCATCTACCATGATGACCAGGAGAAAACGACATTCACTTGCCCCTATGGTACCTTCGCGTACAGACGGATGCCTTTCCAACTTTGCAATTCCCCAACCACATTTCAGAAATGTATGATGTTTATCTTCGCTGACATGATATAAGACATAATGGAAGTGTTCATGGATGATTTTTCAGGCTTTGAAGATTCTTTTGACATATGTTTGACTAATTTGGATAGAGTTCTTCAAATATGTGAAGAGTCAAACTTGGTACTGAATTAGGTGAAATGTCGTTTTATGGTGCAAGAAGGGATAGTGCTAGGGCATAAGATCTCACATTAGGGATTTGAAGTTGACAGAGTAAAAACAGAGGTGATAGAGAAACTTTCATCGTCAAGCAATGTAAAGGGGGTGCGAGGATTTTTATGTCATGCAGGATTTTACCGTCTATTCATCAAAGAATTTTCACAAATTGCAAGACCTTTGACAAACCTTTTAGTCAAGGATGTGTCCTTCGTGTTTGATGATAAGTGTATGTCTACATTCAACACCTTAAAGGAGGCATTAATATCATCACCAATTTTATCACGACTAGATTGGACACTTCCATTCAAAGTTATGTGTGATGTAAGTGACCACGCTATAGGTTGCATTTTGGTCCAAAGGAAAGATAAGAAGCTGCATGCGATTTACTATACCAGTAAGACTCTTGTAGGACCCCAGCTGAATTACATCACTACAGAAAAGGAACTACTCGCAGTAATGTACTCTTTTGATAAGTTTTGACATTATCTTTTGAGTTTAAAGGTAATTGTATTCACCAACCATGTGGCACTAAAATACCTTTTCAACAAGAAAGATGCAAAACCTAGGCTCATTCGATGGATGTTACTTTTTCAATAATTTGATATAGAGGTAAGAGATAAAAAGGCAACACAAAATGTGGTTACAGACCACTGATCTAAACTTGAGGGAGGGGAATGCAAGCCAAGTAATGAAAATAACAAAAATTTCCCCGATGAAACTCTGATGCTACTCGAGAGCTTGACTACACTATGGTTTACAGATATCACCAATTATGTTGCTAGTGGTAAAATTCCATCAGATTTCTCTTACCAACAAAGGAAGAAGTTCTTGCATGACTGTAACCAATATATATAGGATAAGCCAACCCTATATAGAACTTGTGCAGATGGATTAATGCGACGTTATGTTCCAAATGAGAAAATGTTAGACATCCTAAAGCAATGTCATGAAGGTCAGTATGCTGGGCATTATGGAGCAAACAAAACGACGAATCAGATATTTAAAAGTGGATTTTATTGGCCACAGTTGTTTAAGGATGCGCATACCTACGTGGCACATTGTAATCGATGCCAGAGAATAGGTAACATTTCTAGGGGGATGAAATGCCTTTATCTAACATTCAAGAAGTAGAAGTCTTTGATGTATAGGGCATCGATTTTATGGGTCCGTTCCCATCTTCAATGGGAAACATGTATATTTTAGTGGGGGTTGATTATGTTTCATGTTGGGCCGAAGCGGTAGCATCTCCAAGAGTGCCACGTACAATAATAAGTGATGGAGGCGCACATTTTTGCAATAGATTTTTTGATGCCCTCTTAAAAAGATATAGAGTGCACCACCGAGTTGCTACACCTAACCATCCGTAGAGTAGTAGCTAAGTGGAAGTTGTTAACCGGGAGCTAAAACAAATTCTGGAAAAGATCATGAACAACTCCAGAAAGGATTGGGCAACAAAGCTAGATGATGCCTTATAGGCCTATAGGACAGCTTTTAAAACACCCATTGGAACAACTCCTTATAAACTCATGTATGGGAAAGCACGTCATTTGCCGGTTGAATTAGAACATAGAGCATACTAGGCGATTAAAGCATTAAATTTTTATTGGAAACAAGCCGGCGAAAAGATACTTCTACAACTGGACAAACTTGAAGAGTTTTGTTTTAATGCTTACAAAAACGCCAAATTTTACAAGGAAAAGGTTAAGATATGGCATGATGCTCATCTCTAGAAAAAGAAATTCAAAGTAGGAGACACTGTTATGCTATATAATTGACGGTTGAGGCTATTTCTAGGGAAGCTGAAGTCTCGATGGAGTGGACCATTTATGGTCATTCAAGTTTTTAATCATGGAGCTCTCAAACTGGAAAAAGCTAACAAGGAGACTTTTAAGGTCAACGGGCATTGTTGCAAGCTTTATTTTGGAGGAGTAATTCCTAAAGATAAGGAAGTGATTTCCTTGTCTCCGAATAATTAAGATGCTTTCCTGGACGCAAGGTCAAGCTAAGGACCATAAACGAACGAGTTTAGAAGTTTGTTTGAAAATGTTAGTTGTAGTTAAATTTATTTTCAATAAACGTTAGTGATTTCTGTTAACTCTCAGGGTGACCATCACCACCTCTATCTCCATAGGATTTGTGTCTAACCAATGTATTTTTCTTTTTCAAATTGGCCTTCAGTTTTATTTTTTATGTTTATTTCTATTTTATTTTCTGTTTACTTTAATTTCTGTCTTTTCTTTTCTTTTATGTAATGCTTGCTCCCTTTTCATATTGAGGGCAATGTGTTGTTCAAGTGTGGTGAGAGGTTATGTGTTTTACCTTTTATGTGATTTCACATATTGTATGAGAGTTATTAGGTTGCATTATGTGAATTGTTTGAATTTGTAAATGGCTTAGATGGAGTGAAATTTATTTAATTGTGAACATAGTCAATTAGGTTGTGAATAATCATTAGCTCACAAAATTAGTGAATTAGGAGTCTGGATAAATATATAGCTTAATTAGGATTTAGTGTAAATTTAGCACCCTATAGGTTGTCACATTCATTCATAATTTTAGGCCTTTCAACTTAAGTAGCTTAACTAGCATTTTTCATGAAAATGAGTGGTTAAAACAACAAGGTAGGCAATAATAAAAGATTGTGTTAAATAAATCACTATTCCACTAACCTTTGGGTTATGAATAGAGCTAATAGCCAGTTGAAAACATGGTATAGCTGACTAACCAGATCGACACACATCACAATATGTGCCTTCGCATCAAAAAGCTATAATGACGTTTCAACCAAGCTGTTTAATAAAAATGACTTAGTCAAGTAATCGGATCAACATTCATCACCAGTGTTTGCCTCCGAATAAAAGACTAAGTCTTTGCTTAAATAAATGAAAAAAATGAGTGTTTTTAATAAAAACCTACCAGACTTTTATTAACTTGACTTTTCATGAAAATATACTTAGGAACAGTTACAGAGTCTGAATGACCAAATAATTATTAATGTGAGTGTACAATTGAAAAGGGTAAAAAAATTAACACTTAGATCTCAATTAATTTGTATATTTAGTTGAAAGTCCCTAGACACAGATTTTGCATGCTAATAATTTGATATAACTTGTATGGTTGTGTTCAAGATTAAATTAATTTCATGAAGTTGAAGCCATTGCCTCATTAGTTGTGTGCTTAGTTTGTGTTTGTTGTTTTGTTTACTTAAGGATAAGCAAACGTTTAAGTGTGGGGATGTTGATAGTTGTGGTTTGTATTATGTTTTATGGCTCAATTGTTAGGTGTTTAGTGTTAATTTAAGTGTTGAGTGCGTGTTTAGGTTTTAATTGTGTTAGTTTATATGTTTAAAATTTTTTATGAGTTAATATGAGTCTTTGAGCTTAAATGTTATATTTTTAAGGTACCTTGATGTGTTTATTAGTGTTTCAGGATCAACGGCAGAGAACAGAGAAGTTTCGAAGAGTTTCGAGCCAAAACTACGACCCATGATCATGGCACAATCGTGACAGAAAGATGTGAGCCACCAAGATCCAGGCCATGATCATGACAGAGAGGCCAGAACCAGGCCACGTTTGTGACGAGGTTAGACGTTGGCCACGATCGTGGCAGGCAAGGCCATGATCGTGGCTCGCGTCAGACAGACACAAAAATTGGTGAAAACGTCAAGTTTCAAGAAACATTTCAGACCGTTTTAACCCCAAATGAACCCTAGGGCTTCTAAGGTATAAATAGAACAACAAGAACAGAGAAGGAGAACTTTTGCATCAGCAAAATTTCGAAACCCTAGAGAGCATATCGAGAGATTTGAGAAAGGAGACGAAGGAAGAGAGACACAGAGAAGAAGCCTAACGTGAAGTACTTCTCAGAACAAGTGGTTTCCTACTGTCGCTGCCTCCATCATCATCCATTCCAAACTATTTCTGGTTTATTTTGTTCTTACAATTGTATAGAATTTAAGATAGCTATAGATGATAGATTGTTGAATGTTGAGGATATTGTCTAAACTCACCTTCAAGATTTTTATCTTTGATATTAATGAAATTTGATTTATTGCGATTTTATTGAGTTATTCGTGATTCAATTTCTGTTCTTAATAATTCGGTAACAAACTGAGAGCGTGAACTAAGTGAATATCATCAAATTGGACTAACGAGAGTTAGGTAGTTTGATAGATAAAGAATTAAATCAAACCATTAAATTTGTATAGCGAGAGATTGTGCATAGGTTTCAGTAGGTTATTAGACAAATTCAGAACTAAATTAGGTTATGGGTAAATTATGAATTGAGATATTGCAATTCCATAATCTAATTAGGGATTATTAATTAGGATTAAAGATTATAACTCGAGAGAGGGTAATCCACCCTAGGATCATCTAGACCCAGTAATTCGATAATTTCATAATCAATTAGATTTTCATTAAAGTCGGATTAAAATCTCCTTTCTCTCAATTGGTAGATCCTAGGTTGATTCTTGATTGGGTTATGCAATTTGCTATCCTATTTATAATATCTGAATTTAATTCTTGAGATTGATTGCTTGATTGATTAATTTTCTGTGTTAGTTTGTTATTTTGATTGATTGCAAATTTGACTCAAGCCTTAGATTTTAGGATTAAATTACTCTTTTTTATGGGATCGATACCTTAGGTACTACATGAATGACTCATGAGCTTGTGGTATTATCGATGTTATAAATATTAAAACTTAGAATACGTAAACCATCTCGATCGTTCATGTCAAAATGCTTAGCCAAAAGTTGCTTAATCTCATGCAGTATGGTCAAATCATTTAATGCGAGCAAGATATCATCTATATATAAAAGTATAAAATTGGCCTTTCTCTCCTTAGCCTTGTAATACAAGCATCTTTCAACTTTATATTTCACAAAGGCAAATGAGGTAATGACATCATCAAACTTTAGGTACTATTGTCTGAAAGCTTGTTTCAAACCTTATATGGATTTTCTCAATTTACAAACCATATCAACTTTATCTTGTTCCTGAAATCCTTCAAGTTGTCCTATATAGACCTTTTTCAAAAAAGTCTCAATTCAGGAAAGTGGTTTTGACATCTATCTAATGTAACTCCATATTATAATGAGCCATTATTGTGATAATCACTTTAAATGCATCTTTAGAGAATACAAGAGAAAAGGTAATATTAAAGCTAATCTTTTCTCTCTGAGTGAACCATATGGCAATTAACCAGGCTTTAAATCACTCAACTTTACTTTAAGAGTCCTTTTTGGTCATATAAATCTATTTATAACTGATAGGTTTATAGTTATGATGTAAATATAAAAGCTCTCATACCATATTATGCTCTATGAATTGTATCTCATCCCTCATTGCATCTTATCATAAATATACACGAAGTCCAAAAATATCTTCTATTAAAGTAGCTAGATCTATTACATGTCTACTATCATAGTCTTGTTCACTTAAATAAATTGTATAATTAGTGAGATAGTAGGTTATATCACTCTAGTGGATCTTCTTAATTGAACCAGTTTAGTATGCTCTTATACCTCAAAAACCTCAGTTTGTTTAAGTATGGGTTCCTGTCCCTTTATTAGTTCAACCTTTCGGCTACACCATTTTTCTCAAGACTAGATAACATATTGAACTAAGTTGCTATTCAACATGATTCTATATATTTGAAAAATGAACCTTTTTCATGTCTAAAATCCTATTATGCTATAATAGTCACCTCGACAGTGAGATTTGACAATCTTAATTGAACTTTCCAATTTTCAACTTTAGCCTTAAAGATCTTGAATTTCTTAAAAATTTCAGACTTTGCTTTAGGAAAGAACACGTATCCATAACAGGAATAATTAATAATAAACGTTAGAAAATATCTTGAATTACACAATGTAACTTTACAAGGTCCACATATATTTGTATATATGAGCTCTAATAAGCCAAAAAAAACCAGTTGACTTCTTTTTCTTTATTTTGGTCAACTTACCCCTACAACAGTCATCACGGATTTCTATGTCATTATAATCTAGAGTTAGGGGAAAGTTATCCTTAACCAATCTCTCTAATATGTTTATGGAGATATGAACCATAATATTCATGACTTCTCTTTTATCAAGGGTCTCTTTCTAATGACTTGTTCAAAATGTATGACTTCTCTTTTACCAGGGGCCTCTTTCTAATGACTTGTTCAATAATATATGAAAAAGCATACATCTCATTAGGGGCAAGACACATTATGTATAAACTATATGATAAGAAGGCAGTACCAAATATTTTGCATTGAAAGATAACTTTACAATGAAATTTTCAATTACAAAACTATAACCTTATTTATCCAAAACATATAAAAATATCCTATATAGAGATTACATCAACTTCTTCATTATTTGACACCATCAGTTTTTCTTTATCCTTATTCTGCTTTCTCTTTCATATGAATCCTTGTATTATGGTAGCAATGTGATTAGAGGCTCTAATATCTAGCCACATAGAACTTAATGTGACTATAACAAGAGTAGACACGTGTATCATATAAGTCAAAGAGTTACATGATAGCTCTTACCTTTCTTTCCATGTTTTATACTTTTGGTATTCTAGCTTCTTATGTTTCTTCTTACAGAAGAAACACCTCAGGATTATAGTCTTTACAACATCCACAAGACTTTTAGTAAAACTAGATTGACCAATATCTACATGTGGAGGAAATTTATGTTCCTTACCTTTAAATTTATAGGGCTTTACCTTTACCTTCCCGTTGGTTGCTATTAAGGCTATATGAGTTGTATCCTTCATCTTCTTTTCTTCAGTAACACAATAGGTGATTAGTACATTTATGTCTCAAACTTCATCCTAAGAATTATACGTGATAGCTAGAATACCAAACTGTGATGGTAGAGTATTTAGAGCTTGGTGTATAATACAAGCATTAGGAAAATAAATATTTAACGCCCTTAGCTTACTCTAAAGGTGGATGATCCTAATTATGTACTCCCTTACTCCCCCTGCTCCTATATATCTCATAAAGTATAATTCCTTTAATAAGCTACATATTTCAACATTGGAAGATACCTTATATCTTTGTAAGACGTTGTTGAGGAAATATCATGCTATGGTTATTTATGGAAGTCCACTTAACAGATAGTCTAATATGGATCTCTTTGTGGTTAAGTAGCACATCCTATTTGACCTTTCTCAGGCTGTATATTTTGCTCTTTTAACCTCTAAACTGATATTTGCCATCTCCAAACATACAAATAGAACAATTCAAAAACTAACTTGAAAGGCCACTGTGGTAACTAAATTCTCATTAGTATATAAGTTGATCCACAAGCACAAGGGACACACTTGTATGTCATCCTCATATTCTTCTGTATGGGCATAAAGTATGTGACAACTTACCATTCATAAATGCAAAATCCTTATGCACATACTTATTATCAGATATCAGTGTTGAAAACATTATTAACAAACTTTATTTGAGAATTCATCATAAAAAAATATCAATAAGATTGATAATAATGGGTATTGAATAACAAATGCACCATATGAGATACCAAAACCACATGTATCTCTTCTATTTCAAGTTAAATGCATAAAATTCACTTAATAATGGTTTTAGTAATCTTGTTTGATTTTTTTAAAATTAAACCTTATGTATTACCATAATTAAATTCAAAAAATAAAAAACTCACTTTATAAATTCACAGTACCTAAAAAGCTGACCCAAAATAACTTAGATAGACCATTTTGTGAAATTTTATCCTATAGTATGCTGATGTCAGCAACTAATGTCAACATCGCACGTGCTGTCGAAGGGAAGTGTGCAACTCACGCATCTCGAGCCTCACGCATCTCTGAATGCGTAAGGCGTGTGCATACCACGCATTGCCTTCATGGCGAGTAGATCACAGTTATGGTGCATATATATGCCCCAATTGTCAGATACGTGTTAACTTTCAAACATGTGTCTGATGTTAGCTCCCGTATGCACCAACTATCTAACACATGCGTATCACACGCGTCAGACGCTGAACTCACTCTAGAAGCAGTTGATCGCTTCTTCCCACTACAATCTACCCAATAATTGATAAAAGGTGATTTCTCGCAACATTTCTGGTGATTTTTTTGGACAAATTTTAGTGATATTTGGTGAAAAAATCACCCCAAAGTTCATTTTTGACATGTTTTTTCACACAATACTTATTCAAAATCAATTTAAATAACAAATCTGAAATTTATATAAGCAAAAACATATTAATTTCTCCGATTTCTTTATGGAGAAATTCAAAAATCTCCATTCAAATTCACCCAATCATGGTTAGAGTACGAACTTTAATCATAAACCTAGGATCAAGTATGAACCTGTATTAATGGAGTAAATGCGGAAAAATATCTAGTTTGCTATCCTTAAACAATGAATAAGCTACTAAGTCACTTAAATAAGCATCTCAATGTATAAATAAGCTTCTAAAACGTTCAATCAACTTTCATAAAAATTGTATATCTTTATGTTATTAATGTCTTTCTGCGCTTTTTTTAACATATGAGATTTTTAATGGATCAGAAAAAATAAACGTCCATGAACTTACTTAAGCAGGTAGCAAGAGACATTACTAACTATTTATAATAACCTTATTCTGTCTCCCCGTCAGATGCTCAATAAATAATCAGCATTTATTGATTAAAGCTAATTTTTCTCACCGGATTTCAATCTATTTTACTAAGTCTAGCTTTTATAATTAATGATTGTTGAATTAAAAATCACTAACAAAAAGAAAAGTTAAAAGAGGATACTAGTATTTATTTCTGGAAATCTCCGGTCAGTTGTCACCAATCCGCTGCTAAAATAATGCTCCTAAGTGACGCTTTGCTGCAGATTCGGGGGGACCCACCAACCCTTTTCAACGCCCTTTTGCTTTACTCTTAAACATTTTCTGTTCAGTGAGTCCTGTGCAAATTGGCATCTCATATCGAAGATGTTTTAGAAATGAACCGTCCACATTTGTGGAGTCACAATGAGATAATTTTTACTTTTTGTGTATTTAACTAATCCATTCCACAGAATCAGACAGAACCTGCTTTCTTTTATTCCCAAGGCTCTGTTGCAAAGATGGACAACGCCTGAAAAATGACCAAAACGTCCTCCAGTAGTCCAACAGTATACCTTGATGTCCACCTTATCTCCATCCCTGATTAGATCAGAACCGTCCGTCTAATAGATTCCTAGCACATGATGGTCTATCGATTATTTCCCATTCACGTGATACTCACCTCTATTCCGCGACAACCCAAGGGCACTTAAGTCATTTAACAACAAAAAGTCAAATTATCGGACCAAGAAGACTACGTCGGTTACTCGTTGTTTCATTCCTCTTCCTTTATAGTAAATATCTCCGTAGGCGTCATTATCACTTCCGTAGCCTCATCGCCGATCAGTAATTTCTACGACACACCAGAAGGGGAGCTTGGAACCGACTGTCTGGACACGCTCAGATTCAGCGATTCTAGCGTTTCGTGTAACCATTTTACTGATTGATGCATCGGTGACGAGATATACGAGGTCGTTTTCTAAGTCTCTAATGTGATCATCGAGTCTTAACTCTTAAGTGCCAAGAAAAGAGTTTGGAACCTGAGAATAGAAATGGATCGGAATCCGGCGATTGCCATTGGGCCTTGTATGGACATGCCGATCATGCATGACAGTGACCGCTACGATTTCGTCCGAGATATCGGCTCCGGTAACTTCGGCGTCGCGAGACTCATGAGAGATAAGGTTACCAAGGAGCTTGTTGCTGTTAAGTATATCGAGAGAGGAGATAAGGTTGGGTCTTTTGCAGACTTTTGCCTTTTCTTTTCCTCAAAAATTTTAGTTTGTTTGATTTAGTTATTTTGTAATCAGTGGTTTTATTAGCTTCTTTTCAATTGTTCTTGTGTGGTTTAACTAATTTATTGCCTTTGAGCTTAATGTCTCCTTATTAATGGATTTCGAAGTTGACTGCTAAGCGTAGCTGTTGAGTTTAACTGGCATAGAACCTTCGATCGATCATGGGGCGTATTCTAAAAACTGAACTCGAAGCGTAACGTAGAAAGCTTCCTATCATGTTGCATTTCTTTTGTTAGTATTTTGTCTCATGTCTGTGGATTTTTAACAAAGAAAAACCCCCTTATGCCGTTCGACTCTTTAATTGATTCGATAGTAATCCAAATTTGTTATTGTTGAGACCATTTGGTAATTATTGCTTTAAAGTTACGATTTTTTTTTTCCTTTTGTAAAGTCAGGCTACGAAATTTACTTGGCCGTTGAATATTCTTTCTTTGGTAAGTTCTGATTATTTTCCTTTTGGAAAATATGACAATGGAGTTTTAATGGTTAAGATTTGTAGTTTTCCAATGAAAAAGGATGGTAAAGGAAAAATAGCAGGTTAGGGGTAGGGAATGTATAAGTTTAGATTAAGATTTTTCAGTTTAGGGTTTTGTTGATCTTTTTGTTTTTTCTGTTCTAGTTTCTTAAATTCGCAAATTTCTTTTATTATAGTGTTCTTTCTGCTTCTAGTGATAAGTTTAATATTGGGATTAGTTTCATTCTCAAATGCTTATAGATGGCTTGTTTTGGGCTTATGGTGCAGATTGATGAGAATGTTAAAAGAGAAATCATTAACCATAGATCTCTGAAACATCCTAATATTGTGAGGTTTAAGGAGGTTGGTTTTTTTTTTTTTACAATTTGATTTTTTTTTACGCAGAAATGATCTTAATCTTTATGGCGACTTTTATTTCAAATTCTACTCAGGTCATTTTAACACCAACCCATCTTGCCATTGTAATGGAATATGCATCTGGAGGGGAGCTATTTGGGCGAATATGCAATGCTGGATCTGGACGTTTTAGTGAGGATGAGGTCTGTGTATCAATCTCATGGGCACCTTTTTCTTTGTTGTCTTTCTGCTTTTGCACAATTAGTTGAATCTGGACTTTGTTTCAGGCTCGCTTCTTCTTTCAACAACTTATATCTGGAGTTAGCTATTGCCATGCCATGGTACATTAGTCAGTTTTATTTTCCTTCCTGTATATTGCCATGTAAGGTAGTTCTTTCGGATTATTGATTTGGCTTTCTTATGCTGGCTGGTTGATGAAGCAAGTAATTCACCGTGATTTGAAGTTGGAAAACACTCTGTTGGATGGAAGTCCAGCTCCTCGTTTGAAAATTTGTGATTTTGGGTATTCAAAGGTATTACTAATCTCTTGCTATATTAGTTATTGTGATTGTTGTTGGTTGCTTTACAAGTTTTTTTTCCAGCTTGCTTAGCTTTTCAGTTAAACATTACTGCTTTCTCATGTGTCCATATGGATGTTTTTTCAGTCTTTAGTCCTTCATTCACAGCCAAAATCAACGGTGGGAACACCTGCATATATCGCTCCAGAGGTGTTGTTGAAGCAAGAGTATGATGGCAAGGTGACGTCTTTTTCTGCATGCATAATTGGATATCAAATTTGGCTGATTGCTGTGCCACTCTGATTCTAAATGAGGGATTCTTTTGACTGAATAACCATCTGGAATTGTGAGGTGATACCCACCCCACATGCTCCTTGGTAACTTCACAAAACAGCTTCTTCTGTCTTCATGCTGGTGGAAGATCTATTCTATGGAAATATATACTTGGTTAATGGTTTGATGCCCTAGGGGAAAATGTTGAATAAAATTTTTACTTGATACGAATTGTGTAAATTTTATAATTGAATTTGGTAGATGACTGAAATGCTATTTTATATCTTATTATGATGGCAGATTGCAGATGTATGGTCATGTGGGGTAACCTTGTATGTGATGCTGGTTGGAGCTTATCCTTTTGAGGATCCTGATGAGCCAAAGGATTTCCGCAAAACGATTCAGGTATGTTATATATTTTCACACTTATACCTGATTTTGTAGATACGATATGGAGAAGATCAATGTTCTTGTTGGTTCTGTGCAGAGAATTCTTAATGTCCAGTATTCTATTCCAGATGTGGTACAAATTTCTCCTGAATGTCGCCACCTGATTTCAAGAATTTTTGTAGCTGATCCTGCAGCAGTGAGTAACACGTTTCTTAAGTAATTTTGAATTTATTTGTGATCGGTAACTGTGGGTTGGTTTGGATAATCGAATGGCAAATAATATGCCAAATTGTTGCATTTTACCCCAAAATCTGTCTCCACTCGGGGATATCTTACGCATATTTAGCAAGTCCACTAGGATCTTTTGCTGGTATGTGTGACTAAAGGTTTCTTCTTTTGGATATTTGGTGCAACAGAGAATTAGCATCCCAGAAATCAAGAACCATGGGTGGTTTTTGAAGAATCTTCCGGCAGATCTGATGGATGAAGGGACAATGGGCAACCAATTTGAAGAATCTGATCAACCCACGCAAAGCCTTGATACTATAATGCAGATAATTTCTGAGGCTACAGTACCGCCAGCTGGGGCCCTTGGCATTAATAGTTATATGATGGACAACCTCGACATGGATGATGACATGGAGGACTTGGATTCTGAATCTGAGATTGATATTGATAGCAGTGGTGAGGTAGTGTATGCAATGTAATGATAGCATGTCTACACGAGATGTAATCTTGGGGCATATGGAGGAATTCAAGTCATACCTGCAAAGAGACATGTCGCAGAATGTGATAGGTATAGGCAAGGAATACGAAATTTTCATATATGGTCTTAAAAGTCATATGCTACAGTATGAAGCTTTTGTATCTTGCTGCGTGAATAGTAGGTAACTGGTGTTACAAATTCTCGGAGCCAGATATCCACGGAGTTCAATCTGGCGAAAGATCCTGGTTATCAGTTCTGCATTTGTACCATGACTTCTGTTGCATGTTTTGTTTTGGCAATTATGTATTGCCCTACACTACTAATCGTGCCTCTTAACTTTTTTCTGTATTATTTGGCAGCTGCTACCTTCTTTGCTTTGGTTTGACATGTAGTTGATATTTGCTGTTTCCTCTCATGTCCTACCCTCCCAAAAGATGGTCAACATTAAAGATAATCCCCTGTAGTCCCGTAATTCCATTTTGTATTCTGTCGCTTCCCATTTTCTACTTCTAGTAAGTCATTTAAGGCACTGGCTTGCATTCTTTAACCCAAATCATGATTCAAAGTACATTTAGAAGGCTTTGGTGCTTGAACCTTGCTTCCTATTTCTCTTAGCCGTCATTTATGTTCAATTTTAACCCTACGGCTACTCGTCTCTTTGGTATTTGTTGTTCTATGAGATAGAAATCTAGAGTTGCGTTTATCGGTCGTGATAAGAAGCTACGCATCAACGAAAAATCACATTTCCTGTGCTTCTGATAAAGAGAACATAAAGTTTAATAATTAAGGTGAACATTTTTTTAAGAACCAAATTAATTAGTAATGAGTGTTTAAAGTATGCTTGTCTCTCAAAGTAACTTAGAAATAGGTTCCCGAAAGCAAACTGTTTCTTCATCACACATCACCTGCAGCAAATGCTTAAGATCCACTAATGTTGGTGGCGACTTCCAAGTCTTTTGACAGCATCCTAGCATGTGCAATGTCCTTACGGTCTGTAGCTTTGCTGTTCCGGTCTGGTAACTTCTTGATTCCCAAGCATTCTAGCCTCAGGAGTTCGTAACTTGCCAAGGTGTGCTTGGGAACTGTTCCAGACATGAACTTGGCCTTGAAACGTCTAAATTAATCCAGCTGCTGGTTTCAATTGGCAGTGCAGTAAATAGGACTGGGCAATTATTGCTGCTCAATTTCTTTAGCCCAACAAAAACACATAACTCGGCGGATATTCCTGTTATCGAATATTCTATATTTTGGTGGACCTGTGTCAGTGATTATTGATATCCCGATGATATAATATGCGTTACGGACATAATTTTGCTAATTAATATTTTTCTAAGATCCTATTAATTAGAAATAACTTTGTATACATTATACTTTTATGGGCTATTTGGTTCAAGGAATGAAATAAATAAGGAATAGAATAGTTATTCTTAGGAATAAAAATGATGAAGAATATAATAGAATATGTATTATTTTGTTTGGTTCAAGGAATGGAATAGATGAAGAATTTCTATGCCAGTACTTAGAATGACAAAAGAAATAAATAACAAAAAGACCAAAATATCCTTAACCTTAACCTTATTATTATTATTATTATTTTCCTTATTACTATTCTTAATATTGTTATTACTATTAATTATTATTATCATCATCATCATCATCATCACCATCAATTTTATTATTCTTATTATTATTTATTATTAATTTTCTACCTATTATTATTCTTAATTTTATTAATTATCTTATTATTATTATTACATTCCTTATTATTATTAATTTTCTTAATCTTATTATTATTATTACTATTATTATTATTATTAATAATTTTATTATTCTTATTAATTTTATTGTTATTTTTATTAATTTTATTATTATTATTATTATTATTAATTTTCTACTTACTATTATTCTTCTTTTTATTGATTTTATTAGTAATAATAATTATTATTATTAAATTCTTTGTTATTATTAATTTTCTCATTAGGTTGAGGTTTTAATAAGATATCCTAAAATTGTATTCGTTCAGGTGAAAATATGAGAATGGAATAAACGTCGCCATTTGAAGCTTGTTTCTTGTTTTTTTAATTCAAAATTTACTAAAAAGGCAATAATAAAAATATTTTGAGGCATGAAATCCTCTTATCACCATTCCCTGCATACTATGACGTCTCTTCAATTCCTCCTCTATATTCAAGATCTTTCAAATAACACGAATAACTTCCAAATTCCTAGAAATTCTAAAAAGCTATAACAAAAAGATTGTAACTCCAGAAACAACCGAGGAAGAATACCTATTACCGTGAACCAAACATACCATTATAGATCTCGCGATCAATTAAATTTTTAATTGTTATGGTTATACTTTAACTCCGTATTAACCATCAAAATTTCTCCTTTCTTTTGGTAATGTAAAAACTTGTACTTTAACGAAGGATATGACTATTACCGATTCAATGAAGTTTCTAATCCCGTTAAAAGCAGTTTTTTTGGTAAAGAACTTTCCTAATGTTAATTCGTAATAAAATCATTACAGGGGTAAACAATTATCTTTTTAAATATGGAACAAGTTAGCTAACTGAAATTACCCAATGGGCAAATAACGATAAGCAAAATTTGGCTGTTGTAGTGTGACAGTCAAAAAGTTTTAACGCACAAGAACTTTTGTTCTCGTTTTATGTTCGTAACTTTATTTCTTCTTTCACGACAATTATCTAACGTCTAAATTATGGATCTGGTGCGGAATAGAAATCTTAGACATGATTTCAATTATATAAAAGTAATATTTCAATTATAAGTATAACCATAAAGCGTAAGTGATTCTCTCTGTTCTTTTCGCATGTTCTCCCGATTATTGATAGGCTTGTTTCGGATCTATAGGAACTTTCGAAAATCATTCATGAAAATGTAATCAACAAATATAATTTGGTTGATAGCATTTACAGACATTCTGAAAGTAAAAGAGGGAATGACATTGATATTAAATGATCCAGCTACAAAACCAGGTTACTCTAATACGTAGCACAGACTATATTATGTACCCAGGATCGGAGACACTTATTTCAATACTAGATGAGACTGCGTACTTCTAGGAGACATTTCCAAAAAATCACCGTGCTATGTTTGTGTCTGGAAGTTCACTATGCAGATGGTTAGGTACAGATCTCTTAATGATTATCAGACTTAATCTGTCAGGCCGATCCTAGGCTTCATGGGCTGCTTTATGAGCTTTCAAGCTTATGGATGTAGATGGAGATGACCTATTTGCTTGTATGGTCATATCAACCTCAGCTATTTCCATAGCATTTAATACATCCTCTGTCTACTTCTTGTATTGAAATCGGTCAGGGTTTTAATGGTGACACTAATTTTATTGACCAAAAAGGTGACTCTTTAGTAACTTTGATTATATCAGCACAAATGCAGGATAACAGCGATACTGAAAGCTATTAAACAGTATCTTTCCTGAAAATCCGATCACACATATTATGAAACACCTTTGGGCTGAATACATAATATATGCTATTAGACATCCAGCATAAAAAATGATCAAAGTACGAACCGTCAACTCTCATGATACTACCACCTTTGGGTGAATAGATCGTTCAAGCAACGACTTTCCTCCATCTAATGCTTTTATGATCTTCTCAAAACGTTATGTAAGGCTAATACCTTTAGGCAGAATAACCAAACATAAGGTCAAAAACATCCTCTAACATGTAAGTAGAACAATCTAAAATACTGACTTAAAAGGCCACTTTGGTGAGTACATTCTCATCAGTATCCCAAAAAGTCCACTAACACAAGGAATTTAACTTTATGTTATCCTCACATTTTTTATGGGCATGTGGTACGTGACAATATAACTTCAATAAATGCGAAACCCGAATGCACAATTTCATTGTCACACATCCGTGCTGAAGACATTCTCTGAAAACTTCATTTGAGACTTTCATAAAATAAAAATCTCAGTAGAGTGACTATCGTGCCTTACTTGATACCGAACCGACCGCCCGAAATACAAAAACCTCATGTATCTCCCTTATGGCAAGTTTGTTGCATGAAAATGCACTAAAAAATGGCTTCAGAATGTCTCAATTCCTTTTCCGATTAACCATCATGCAATCCCGAATCCTAGATATGAGACCCGAGACACGACAATTTGAAGTATCTCTGTCCTGTAATCTCCGAAGCATGAAAATTGACTTGAAATCGGATCCGGAATACCTTAATTCCCTTTTATAGAGTTAAACTGTAACATCCCGTCCCCATATTAAGGGTTAGGACCTAAAATTTCAATGCATGTAAGCTTAAAGAAAGATTAAGGAAATGCATTTTTCTTGCTCATGCATAATGTTAGCATATATGCACATGAATATTGAATCTTTGCACAAA
>JAOQMS010000178.1:28111611-28122336 GCA_027563885.1 Erythroxylum longipes | reverse complement strand
TTCAGAAACTTTAATTCATAAGGAGTATGTGTGTATATCACCTTTCAGGTAAAATGAAAATAGAGTCAACAACCTGTGCTGATTGATAAGAGGTTGGCATCAATGAGCAGCTGCTTTGGCTCAACTCTGTTTCCAGTGATGTCCAAAAAAAGTCTTCTCCGGTGCTCAATGCTTCCTGAGTCGCTTTGACGGATAGCTAGGTCTCTGAGTAGGTCATGTTGCTTAGCAAAGTGCTCATTATAGGAGCACTCAACATCACTTGAATCTTTCCTGATAAAAGAAAGGAGTTGATTAACTTCATTTATCATTACGTTGACCTTCATGCTTTTATCTGAAGTTAAAAATAGTGAAGTAGATAAACAAACGAGCACACTTGTAGTGAAATAAAGTGGCAATTCATCAGGAAAACCCAACAGAAAGGAACTATCAAGAGATAGCTTTTAGTTTTATTCAAAATTATGTCAACTATGACAATTTCATCTTCTTTTCCTCTCCCAATTGGCGTCTTATGTAAATTTTCACAACCTTTTGCGAGATTATTGGTTTCACCTTGTTAGTTTCTCTTTGACTTTATAAAGTTGCAGCGGACAGCAGCAAGCAACTAAAGTAATAGCTAGCGTTAGCCTACCTCATAACTACAAGATCGACGAGATTCCGATCACAAAGTTCATGCAAATTGGTCATTGCATCATCCTCATCTATCTTATGCAATTCCACCCACATATCAATAAGGGTAGTGGCAGAAGTCCTTTGGTCTTCAGGAAATGAACCTAAGTCTATGAAACACTCCTTAACTTCAACTTTTTCATCCAAAGCATCCACGCTGCTTTGAAGACATTCAAGAATACCAAATTCAGACTTAGACATGATTGCAGAAGCTTTAGAACATTCTTTAACTCTCTTGCGCCACTCTGCTGCAGACTTGCGATATAAAGATTTGCCAATCACTGAAATGGCAAGTGGGAATCCCCCACAGCTTTTCAGTATCTGCAGGGATAAATTAAAGTTAGTAACTTTGTCCAGAATCCAGATTAAAGGGGATAATGGCAACAAGATCCACTGTTAAACATATTGTTTCAAAAGGAAAAACGTTTCTTAAACTGCGGCAGTTTGAGTCATCCACAACATAGATTTATAGCTTATACTAGAGTTTTTTTAATCACAATTTGTTCTATCCCAGATGATCACCCACTACCTTTATGCATAGTTAACAAGAATAGACAGTCTGAAGCAATTATTGAAGTAAAAGTAACCTTATACTCATTAGCGGAGTTAGATAGGGATTAAATTTCAAGTGTTGTTATACTCAATCAAGAAGTCAAAATCAACCAAAACAAACAAATAGACGTATTCATGATTAAAGTTTTGCAATTGCACCTTATTGACATCCTCATCTGAGATGCAAAAATTCCCACCCTGTGGCAATGCTGATTGACGAAAAAGAGTTAACGCATCTGTCTCATTCAGAGTCTGCAACTTGTACGTGGAATCATATGATGAAAGTTCAGATCTTGATGTCACCAAAATCCTGTAGTTTTCAATTTGGAAATTGAGCTTATCAAGGATATATTCAGATCCTGACCAAAGATCATCAAGCACCAAGAGTACAGGCTCTGATCTCATGTTCCTGAAAAAGTTTTCTACGAGAACAGCTAAATCATTTTCATTTCTGTACTTGGGAACCTTGTCGCCTTTATGCTGAAATAGTCTTTCTACAATGACCAACAGGCTTGGTGATTTTGAGACGGTGATGAAGAAGATGTTGTCTTGGAATTCGTCTGCTCAACCATGAAAACAATATTAGAAAGCTAAAAAACTTGTTCCAAGATCTTTACCATTTTCAAGTTTTTCTAGCTAAGAACGTAGTCCAGAAGCCATATACATGGATATGCTAAGCTACTTTAAGTAGAAATCTCAAGCTAACAAGTTATCATTATTAAACACATCTCTATATCAATTCAGTATAAATAGAAGACCTTATGCGAGCTTCCATTTCAGTTCACTGAAAGCATAGAAGATGAAGAAAACGAAGAACCATCAAAAGAACCCAAAAAAGAAGGAAGTCATAGACACGTATAATGATTGGAACAGTGAATAGAGTTGATACCTAGAACATCTTCATCTTGGCAAATTGCCAGAGCCATTGTGGTCTTTCCACATCCTCCCGGAGCCGATAACACAATCAATGGAACCTCATCTTCAAGCAGCTTTCGCTTCAGATCTTTCAATGGAGCCTCTAATCCAACAGGTTCTCCTTTGAGTCCAGGGGGTGAGCAAACACCTATAAACCCGCTTCTACTAAAAGAAGCAGAATTTGATCCAATGGAACTCAACTGCTTGAACTGCTCGCTTATCTGTCTCACTTCGAGACCGATCTGTTTCACTTCAAACAGTGTCTCTTTCTGGTCAACAGATTGCTGAACTTGCATATCGATGTCGATGTACCTACGAATTTCTTCCTCTAACTTGAGAAGCTTTTCGGTATATATCGGCTTCATGACAAAATTGTACTGATTGGTGTTTGAGCACTTGATAACCAGCTTCTGGCCTTTGATTATCAGTACTTTGAGACCGTCAATTTCCTTCGGCCGATCCATATCTAAGTTGAAGGCATCTATTTGCTTGATCTTTGGCTGCAGGGATTTTAACGTGGTTTCCAAACGCTTCAAGGTGGGTTGGAAAAGAATGTTCTTCTTTGTCACGTCTACAACAAGATCTAAGAAGCTACCAAAAAGCAACTCCAGCCCAGCTCCAGTAGCAGAAGATGCTATGAGTGAAACTGCCATAGTCTTAACTTCTCCAAAAGAAAGAAACCCCCCTTCACTCGGATAACGTAAAACCCGATAACAGAAACCAAACCCAATGATCAAAAGTTGAGGGTGGTTTCATAAAATTGAAAGATGACAGAACCACTCTATCAGGCTCATCTCTCTGCGAACAAAGGATAAAGCTTTTTTGTGTTGCTTTTCGATCGTATAAAATAATAAATAATTCAAGAGAACTAGACGATGATGTACAACTTCAATATTCAATCATTTTATGAATGTGAATGGAGGAAGTTTCGTCGATGTTGACTTTATGGACGGCCGTCTCGATATGGGAGTAGTTTTAAGAAATTTCAGTGGCCTGGTTGTTTACTAGAGTAAGTTCGAACTTCGCAGGCAAGTTTAGATGCGCGTAGTGCTTATCCCGAAATTTTTTACCGAATTGATTGTGTTCAAATGTCATCCATCTTGCAAATATAAAATCGTTAAGTACGATAGGACCATGTTATTATATTGAATGTTAACTAATCATATAGCTTAAAATTTAAGTTCCCTATCATAAACATATCCTTGCCTTAGACTAATGAATACAAGCCAACTGTTTTTCGTTCATACAGTGCACATTCTTAAATATAGGAGTTTACCCTAGTCTTTCTTTGCTAATTTTCCCGTCAAGTAGCAATTTGTCTCCATATGTGAGGAGTATTAAAGTGTACCTTAGTCTTTCTTTACTGTCAATAAAGGATCGATTATACAAGGGAGACTAACCAAGTCAAAGCATAAATGATTTCAAAGTCTCCGCATGTCAGGTTCGAAGACTGAAATATTATAAATCAAAATCCAAAAGGGGTCCTGCCTTCTAGGTCCTTGCCAATCCCCATTATTGATAATAGCGATTCATAAGTGAATTTATGAACAGTGACTTCGTTCATCTTTCATCTACTCTATGAGTTGCCGATTTACCTTCTAATGTCAACCGTATCTTGTCTAACAGGATAGAAAACTTTGTAGAAATTTCCCATGTTTATGTAAAAAACCGTATTTGGGAGTCTTCTCTTTCTTTGCTTAGTCCGTACAGTATATATTTTAGAGATTGTTCTTGGATTCGTAGTATTCGTACTCTTATATCTACAAAAAGACCAAAAATAAAAGAAATCATCTAGAATTCTCGTCTTGAACAGTGCGTTTTAGAAGCTTCTTCTACAGAGTAGTATGTAAAGTTACAGATCCCGAAGGAGCTGATCTCTCTTTACCGAGAGCATAACCATATGCATCTAGATGTTGAAGCAATTCGATTTGTTCTCACTCTTTATGGAAGAAAGGGAATACCTACTATAGCTAGGATATCTCTTCTTAAAACTGCTTACATAATGTACCAAAATGCTCTAATTAGTACCTTGCTCACAACTCTCAACAATGGAAGTTTCGTCCTTATCATAGCACTTGATTTCAACATCAGGCTAGATGATCCAACATTATCTGACAGACTCTAGGTCCAGATCTAGATCACTGGAGCAGATCAAGACCCTACGACAATAATGGCTACGCTACATCATTACATGATCTATCGCCTTCAAATTCATATCTTAGATCTAAACTTTCCAAATTCTACTTCGAATGCTCTTTATATGGTTGATGATCGTTCCAATGATCAGACTACTATCATCCAGATCTCGAAGCAGTTATCTCTAAAAGAGCTGGAAAAACTGATGTCGACAAAATGGATCGTAAATTACCAGAAGATGTTCCATACTCATCATTGTCACTGATTTCACACGACCACTCCTCCAATTCTTCAAATTTTTCGAGATGGATCAGTGAAATCTATCTACACCAAGCCTACTGATGATCAACCAGATAGTTCAAATACCTCCGGCCTAGTTTTGATACTACAACCTATTATGTCTCATACAGAAGGAAAAGACCCTCCGATTCATTATATAAAATCTAATGGAAATCTGGTCTATATAAGTCATCATCGTGGACATTTCATCTGGGATATAGATCCTTCTATGTGTGAGCCAAATTGTGAAGTATGTCTGAATCTTGACTCAGACAGTGATGATGATGATAAGTTGTATAATCAACAGCGACGAAGAAAGAAAAAGTAAAATACTCGTTGTATGCCTTTCCAACAAATCTATTGAATGATGCAGGCCAAAATCTCTTCGTGAGATGTTCAGACCTACCGACAGAGATTATCCAGAGTCAATCTCCAAACCATAGCCAGTAATTCCTCCTATTCCTTTTGTAACTCTCGCTCTAATACCTTGTATGATGGTTAAATCATATGAGGAATACTTTCCTCCTTTACACTAGAGTACTGATGATGCCAATAGGGTTATCTCTAGCCCTTATGTTCGATCCACAGGAATAACTTCTCAAGGAACTTTTGTTTCTAATCTTACTAATGAAGTTCTCAACTAGCATTTCAACAATGCAGTAGCACGGAGCAAAATTCTAACACGGATTGATTCTAAGCTGGATGGAATTAGTCAACAGAATCGCGCTACTCATTAACGAGTAGACGTTCTTTCTTCTCAGATCCAAAAGCTGTACAAATCTTACAAAGATAAGGTGAGACAACTTAATGCTGATCTTCGCTATTACATTGCTACGTAGTATTTTGGACCAAACTTTACATTAAAGGAGTGAGAGCTTAGACGGGTAAAAGAAGTTCTTCGAAGTTGACATGCTTGCTAAACAGTTTATGTCAATTTCAAGATAGTGTTGCTTTCAAAATTCTATTGTAATTAAGTTAGTTCTCTTTAATTAAAACATGTCTTAATATATTTTGATTTATGGAAGACTTATATGGATGAATCCTATAAGTAATAGTGTGAGAATCTTGCCTTAGAAGTTGTTGAATAAGTCAAACGTTGAGAATTGTTCTTTAGAAACCTGTCCAGTTGAAAACCAAGTCTTAAAATAGTTGTTGCTATTTTTTAGTTAATTATCGTTGTCTTTTAGGAAACATATTGTATTGTGGGTCTTGGTATTTTGCTTATCTTTTCCTTGTTTCTCTCAAATTTCAGTTAAAGACTTTTGTATTTAAGAAAGCTTGACAGATGAAATATAAAACATGTTTTTTGTCCATTCTCTGTTTTTCTTCTTTATTTCATTCAACCAGTCCATTCTTATTTCTTATTTCCTTCAAAGTGGTATCAGAGCCCTTTCCTTAAGAGACCGGTGAAACATTTTTTCTGATGGATTCAAAGTCTCTTTTCACTGCACTTGCACCACTTGTCTTTAAAGGAGTGGGCTATCACGTCTGGCAGCTAGGATGGAGGCACATCTAGAGGCAAATGATCTCTAGGAAGTTATTGAGGAGGGCTAAAAAGTTCCTTCCATACCTTCAAATCCAACCATGGCATAAATCAATAATCACAAGGAGAAGAAAACAAGAAAATCCAAGGCTAAAGTTATGTTATTTGTTGCAGTCTCACAAGAAATCTTTATTAGAATTATGACAATGAAATCAACATTTGAGGTTTTGAATTTTTTGAAAAAAGAATTTGAAGGAGATGAAGGAATCAAGGGAATGCAGGTTCTCGATTTGCTTAAAGAATTTAAACTTCAACAGATGAAGGATTTAGATATTGTTAAAGAGTATTCTGACAGATTACTTAGCATTACCAACAAAGTAAGATTACTTGGCTTTGAATTTCCTGATTCTAAATTAGTTCATAAAAGTCTTGTAACAATACCTGAAAGGTTTGAAGCAACCATTTTCTCATTGAAAAACACTAAGGATTTGTCAAATATTAGTTTGGCAAATTATTGAATTCCTTGCAAGCTTAAGAACCATGAAGGGTTATAAGTTCTGAAGGTTCTATTGAAGGAGCATTATCAATCAAAGTGCAAACGTACCAAGGAGGAAATGGGAAAAAGAAAAAGAATAAAAAGGAAGCCTCAGGATCAGATTATGCTAACACAAAAAGAGGAAGCAAAAATGAATATCCTCCTTCCGAACATTGTGGAATTAAGGCTCATCCGCCTGTTAAATGTTGGAGACAACTTGATGTTTAGTGTGAGAAGTGTTAGAAAATAGGGCACCACCATAAAATTTACAAGCAAAATACTCATACTCAAATCAATTTACAACACAAAAATTTTGCCCAAATTGCAGACCAATAAGAGGATGAGCAACTCTTTATAGCAACTTGTTTTGCGACCAATAGTTCTTGTGACAAATGGCTTATAGACAGTGGCTGCACAAGCTATATGAATTTTGATCGTGAGCTTTTCAAAGAGCTGGGTGCATCAGTTATCTGCAAAGTCAATAACACTAATGGAGATTATATTTCTGTCAAAGGGAATGGAACTGTAACAATTTAAAGTCTCTCAGGTACAAAAGATGTATTATTTGTGCCTAATATTAATGAAAATTTGTTGAGTGTGGTACAACTACTTCAAGGAGGCTTCAAAGTCATCTTTGAAGTCAATTAAATGCTTGATCAAAGATACAACAGGTAAAGAAATGTTTAAAGTTATCATGTAGAGTAAGAGCTTTTCTTTCAATCCATTACAGAAGTAGCAGGCTGCTTATTCCATAGTTGCTAGTATCACCGAAACCTAGCACAAAAGATTGGGCCATTTTCACCATGTTGTAGTGTTGAATTTGCAGAGAAAAGAGCTTGCTCAAGGGCTACCTTAACTGGAATCAGAATTACAAAGTTGTAAGGCTTGTCAATATGGCAAGCAATCAAGACTTCAATCATCCTAGAGAGCAACAAAGAAGTTTCAACTTATACACACTAATCTTATAGGACCTTAGAGAACTCCTTCACCTAAGGGGAGTAAATATTACATAATCTTTATTGATGACTTCACTCGTATGTGCTGGATTTATTTTCTCATAGTTAAATATGAAGTTGCTGGCATTTTTTGGAGATTTAAGCAATGGATTGAGAATCAAAGTGGTTGTACCCTTCAAATATTAAGATCTGATAATGGAAAGGAGTATACTTTAAATCAATTCAATCAATTTTGTGAGGAAGTTGGCATTGAGCATCAACTAACAACCTGATATACTGCACAACAAAATGGAGTGAGTGAAAGGAAGAACATAACCATGTTTGATATAGAAAGATGCATGATGCATGAGAAAGGTTTGCCTAAGGAGTACTGGGCAGAAGTAACAAATACAACAGTGTTCTTGTTAAAAAGGCTTCCTACAAAGGCTGTGAATGGGAAGATTTCTTTTGAGGCATGGTATAGGTTCCAACCAAATCTAAAAATTTTAAAAATTTTGGTTATTTGTGTTTTACTCATGTTAAGATGGAAAAACTTGATAAAAGGGTTGAACTTGGCATTTTAAAAGCTATAACAATTCCTCCTAAGCTTATAGAATTTCTCCGCCTCAATTTGGAAAAATTATAATTAGCAGAGATGTTGTGCTCATAGAGGATGAAAAGTGGGAATGAAATTCAAAAAATGAAAGAGAAAAGGCTCCAATAAATTTATAGCCCAATGAAGATGATGTTGATGACCTACCTGTTAAAGGAACTAGATCATTTGCAGAAATCTATGCAAGATGCACTGAAGCAGTAATGGAACCAGCTGGAGTTCAAGAAGCAATGCAAGATGAAAAATGACTTTCAGTCATGAAAGAGGAGTTGAGCATGATTGAGAAAAATCGCACATAGTAGCTTGTTCAAAGGCCTCCAAATAGAAAGGCCATTAGAGTTAAATGGGTTTTTATAACAAAACTAAATGTTGATGGGTCAGTAAACAAGTACAACACCAGGTTTGGTGTGAAGCGATATACATAGGTGTTTAGTGTAGATTTTTCAGAGACTTTTGCTCTAGTGGCCAAGCTTGGTACTATAATATTACTTCTTGCAGTGGCAGCTCAAAAGAGTTGGAAAGTATTCCAGTTAGATGTAAAATTTCCTTTTTAAATGGTTTTTTGAAAGAAGAAATATTTATAGAGTAACCTGATGTTTTTGTTGTGTAGGGTAAAGAGAACAAAGTCTATTTGCTAAAGAAAGCTTTATATGGCCTTAAACAGGCTTTGATAGCCTGGTATAGTCGGATTAATGATCATTGGACAAGCTTAGGCTTCAATAAAAGCTTAAGTGAAGCAACCTTGTATGTAAGAAGTGAAAAACTATTGTTATCATTATTTCTATTTATGTCGATGATCTTTTAATCACAGGAAACAATCAAGGGCTCATTGATGAATTCAAGCCTGAAATACTTAAGGAATTTGAGATGACGGATTTGGGATTAATGACCTATTTTCTAGTTTTGGAAATAAGACAGCTGAGAAACGAGATTTTCATTAGCCAAAGAAAATATGCCAAAGAAATTTTGAAGAATTTCATATGGAGAGTTGCAAGGCTATAAAAACTCTTATGCAAGCAAAAGTGAAGTTTTGCAGAGATGATGGATCTGCTAAAGTGGATGAGAATTTCTACAGAAGCTTGATTGGATGTCTTATTTACCTAACAGCTTCTAGGCCTGACATAGTGTAGGTTGTAAGTCTTCTCTCCAGATTCATGCACTGTGCAAGTGAAGAACATATGCAAGCTACCAAAAGAATTCTCAAATATGTTAAAGGAATTATTGATTATCGAATCAGGTATGCTTAAAGTGATCAATTTCATCTGGTTGGTTTTTCTGACAATGATTGGGCAGGATTAGATGATGATATGAAGAGCACAACTAGATTCTATTTTAGCCTTAGATCAGGAGTGGTTTATTGGTGCTTAAAGAAGCAAGAAACTATTACTCAAAGTATTGCAGAAGCTGAATTCATCGGTGCAACTGTTGCAGCAAATCAAGCCATTTGGCTGAGGAAAATAATTCAAGATTTGAGTTTGAAGCAGTAAGAATCAACACAAATCTTTGTTAATAATTAGGCTGCCATTTCAATCTCCTCAAATTCAGTTTTTTATGGCAAGACAAAACATTTTAAGATCAAAATTTTCTTTCTTAGATAGATTCAAAAAGAAGGAGAAGTTTCACTGATTTATTGCAGATCAGAAGATCAAATTGCTAATTTATTCACCAAAGCCTTGTCTAAGAATCAATTTTGAAGAACTAAAGAAAAAGATGGAAGTCTGCAGCTTTAAAGGCATGGAAGAGTGTGAGAATCGTGCCTTAGAAGCTATTGAACAAGTCAAACGTTGAGAATTATGCTTTAGAAACATTTCTAGTTGAAGACCAAGTCTTAGAATAGTTATTGCTATTTTTTAGTCAATTATCGCTGTCTTTTAGGATCATATTGTATTGTGGTTCCTGATATTTTACTTATCATTTCCTTGTTTCTCTCAAATTTTAGTTAAATAATTTTGTATTTAAAAAATTCTCATTAATTTGTTTCAAACTTTTTGCCTTTTTTTGGAGAAGAGTAGCATAAATCGTAGTGATTGGTGCTTATAAAGATAATCCAAAACCATCCATGTGCTAGAACTTTAAAACAAAAATGTTGCTTGATTCATTCAACAAGATGAAAGCTAGGGTATAAAACCTAGTACCATTCACCAAGAACTTTACAATCTAACATTTAGAAGAACATAATTCAAGATAAGAGCCAAAAAGAGAAGAAAATTAAATAAGTAATTTATCATTGTATAGGCACAAGCCTAGCATTATTAATGTTGCTATTATTTCCCATATCTCCTATAAACTCCCCATCATTATTAGTCCCCTCATTTCCCTCGTCTCTCTTTGGCACCGTCACTATCACCTCATTGTCAACAAACACCACGCTAGCAAACTTTGGCCTTTTGGAATTTGGCAACCTAAACCTCCACATATACAACTCCAAATCATTCAACGAAGAGAACTCGAGGCACCTATTTAGCCGAATCACGATCTTGGTGACCCTAGTGTCGGGACCCGACCCCGGATCCCGACTCCTATGCAGAATATCATAGTTACGTGAGTTTATCTCCCATACGATAACACCTTGATCACTTTCGGATTATCTTCTCAAAACTCCCCTTTATTA
>JAOQMS010000178.1:28048584-28067582 GCA_027563885.1 Erythroxylum longipes | reverse complement strand
CTACATTAATTACAAATTTTTAACTTACTTAAATTATTTATTATTTTTAATAAATAATTATTTTTTGTAGTGGGCAGACCATGGGCCACTGGCCGGGCCTGTCAGACCGGCCCGCTGTTCGGCCCGTCTACTATTTCACGGGCCACGGGCCAGCCAGGCCCGATCCCCCACCCCACAGGCCATTCATACTTAGCCTGTGGCCCGGCCTATGGGCCGGTTAAACCGGGTTAAAACCCGTTGACAGGCCCATGGGTGGGGCCGGGCCGGCTAGTCGGGCCCCTTTTGACAAGCCTAAATCTTCCACTCCTTCCTTCCAACTTTATTTGAGAGAAGATCGTCAAAAGTAAATCAAGGTTCTGAAGTGGACTTGGTCTGTGGTGCTGCTTGTGGTAATGAATCTAATTATACAATGTGCATGAAGAATATATAGCGGATTGTTACATTACCCCAAAATATTCCCTGATTACTCCATGCAGGTGATTGGGTCTGTCGAAGTCTCCCCCGAACTGTTAGGACAATGTATGTAATATGTGGCTTCCTTCTATGATGGCAACTGAACTTGACTTGGGCACATTGTTTTATTAGCATAGACGCCAAGCTGGTACCTGGAGTTGCTGGTTTGATTCAGCTATTTGACTTCCATAAAGAACATACTTGTTAACGGAGGTTTTCTTAGGTGTGTTAGGTATAATTTATGAGGCCCACTTGCAATTTCAACTGGACTTAGTTGTACCTTAAATCCTTAAAGACTTTTAGCTGGTGATTGTTTTCAGTAGTGACATTGGAAGTTCGAAAGTCGAAACCGAACATAAGAAGAGGATCACTGCTAATGGCCTTATTTTCCTTTTCATTTGATCTTTTGGAGCTCTTTAAAAAATTTCTGAGTCACTTTTTCTTTTGAGTGACAGGGACCAGGGAGTTGGAGGAAGATAAACTATAGAAGCCGTCTACTATTTCCAAAGACTTTCTGGTTTTTTTGAACAAGAAAAAATGACGATTGGGTGACAGATCGCCATGTGCAGGGATAAATGACGCAATCAATGCACTCGCTACCTAATTCCAAAGCACTGCATTTGCAAAGAAAAGAGCAATCCCGATAACATATTAAAGCCCAAAGTTTTTCATTTTTGGTAAAAACAGAGATATCTGCTTAACTATTGAAAGCAACAGATAAAGTCGTAGAAACCTATAACGGAGAAAAAGAAAAGGTTTAAAACAAAATAGGACAAGAGCAGAGCTGAGATAACCACAGAAAAATTGCAAATAAAGGGGGAGAAGTAACCAAAACAGTGCATGACTAAAAGAAGACTGAAATTTGAAGGAAATGATGGGACCCTGTCTCATTATTTTCAATTTTTCTATCTAAGAATCAAGCACAGTGAGAGAGTGAATTTGGGATAAAGAAATTTCTCCGCAGTACAGCTGCCAAGGCTCCACCTTCTAAAGAAGAAATGGAACAACTTGGCGGTAGGCAATCACCATAACGCGGAAACGCGTGAAATGCGCTGAGCTTCATCTCTATTACCAACCATAAAAAGAACATTACATTTGATATGTTTTTGTCAGAAAGGAAATAGCTTTTTTTTTTATAAGGTGGTAAGCATTGTCCATTTTGTACTTGTACCAGAAGCATTCGTATTTTACACTGACCCAGTGAAGGTAGTTTTCGCGCCTTGTCCTTATTTAAGCCCAACCAGTCACTTGCTTTCATTGATTGCCACCCAGAGGGATAAGAAAAGAGATCCGGTCACCTCTCATTCTCTTTTCTCTAGACGATCTTGGAGTGAGTCCATGAGAGTGACCTCTCGTTTTGTTTTCTTACAAGACTTTGATCTGTGTCCACTTTTGCAGATCCAAATGGGAAAAGTAGCAATCTTTTTGTGCTTGTTCTGTGGAGTTTTGGCTGCTTTAAGTGTTAATGTAGCCAATGCAGATGACCCATATAGGTTCTATACCTGGACAGTGACTTATGGGTTTATTTCTCCTCTTGGTGTGCGCCAACAGGTATTTCATTTTCGTTTGGGTGTTAGGTTTGATCTCGATCGTGTGTTAGGGGAGAGTCTGGCTCTTGGAAGCTAATAGAGTTGTAGTTTTTTGCCGTGCAGGTGATTCTTATTAATGGGCAGTTTCCTGGTCCTAGGCTTGATGTGGTGACTAATAACAACATTATTCTCAATCTCATCAACAAGCTGGACCAACCTTTCCTTTTAACATGGTAAGTTCCTTATTCTCTGTCACGTCACTTTCTTATGTTCGTGGCTTTTGTTTGTTTTCAGCGTGACTCTGGTTGTTCGAGGTTAGAATGCAAATTTTTTATTTCATATACCTTTTAAGAATGTAAAAGCTTCCTTCTTTCTTTTTGGTTATGGGAAAAGTGACAAATGGATTCACACATTAACTCTTAAATTTAAGTTGCTGCTCTAAATTGTTTCTCTAGCAGCTAGCTTAAAAGAAGACTCTAGAGAGCCTTGCTTTATCTCAATTTCCTGCATTCTATGCTTTAAAGTCTTAAAGAAAGTTCAGAAATTTTTTTCTTTTATTTTAATCAATCAAATTTACTGTGTGGAAAGTACTAATGCCGGATGATTAATTGGAATTTGCATTCTAACTGAGACAACTTTCGATTATACTGCTACAACTAGGAATGGCATTAAGCAAAGAAAGAACTCTTGGCAAGATGGAGTGCTGGGGACCAATTGTCCCATTCCCCCGAACTCTAATTTCACTTATCAGTTCCAAGTTAAGGATCAGATTGGAACCTTCACTTATTTCCCTTCCACACTATTCCACAAAGCTGCTGGAGGATATGGAGCAATCAATATCTATGCAAGGCCTCAAATCCCAGTTCCATATGAATTGCCTGCTGGAGATTTCACTTTATTAATTGGTGATTGGTACAAAACAAGCCACAATGTAAGAAGAAATGAAGATTCTTTTAGCTCATGATTTTCTTTTCCCTTTTTTTTCCTTAATCTACCATAATTGTCTTTGTAAAAATATGTGATGTATTACATTTGATATAGGCCGTCAATATTATGTTATATTTTTTAGCTTTATACTTCACTGCCACTTCAAAAACCATGAAAACAAAAGAAACAAATCCTAAAAATGTCAAAGCTGCTGTAGCATAACTTCATCATGTGCATTGCCACGAGGCCTGCTTTTTGTCTGGGTTATGGCATAACCTGGCAATCAAAGACACTGATTTATTTCCTTGAGCCTGTGTTTCATTAGTTCCTTACTGTGAAAAGGCCTTCTGTCCTGTGAACTATTTGCATTCGACATTCTATGTAATGATTAAGCCTATATGGAATTTGACCCAGTTGCTATTTCCATTCCAATATGCCTAGTTAGGCTTACCCATCTTTTGAACCAGAATTATCAGATAGAGCCTGAGTAGAAATCTGATCCTGCTATTTCATTCTTGTTTGGCGGGAGAGTCATTTGTTCTATGTAGCACTTTACCATTCCATTTGATATTACTGACATTCACCTTAAACTGTGATCATATTGCAGATATTACAGGCATCTCTGGACTCTGGCAAATCTCTTCCCTTCCCTGATGGACTCATAATTAATGGCCAGAGTCACACTACCTTCACTGGTGATCAAGGTCATTGCTATAATTCATATCAAATTTATATTTTGATATTCAAGATTTGAAGCTTTTTATCTAACGGTTTCTGTAATTTTTTTACTAACATCTTCCTCGTGTTCAGGTAAAACCTACATGTTCAGGATCTCCAATGTAGGTTTGTCTACCTCATTGAACTTCAGGATTCAGGGCCATACAATGAAGTTAGTGGAGGTTGAAGGATCTCACACAATTCAGACTGTTTATGACACTCTTGAAGTGCACGTTGGCCAATCTGTATCTGTCTTAGTTACCCTAAATCAGGCTCCAAAAGATTACTACATTGTTACTTCAACACGTTTTACCAACCAAGTTCTTACAACATCTGCATTGTTGCATTACTCCAATTCTAAGGCCCCAGCCTCTGGACCCCTGCCAGTTGCTCCCGCTGACCAAATAGAATGGTCAATGATGCAAGCTAGAACTATAAGGTATTGGCCAATGGTCGATTAGTTATCTTAGAGATTGGAAACTCCTTGTACAATTCTTTCACCAAGCCAAGATATGTCCAAATAGTTGGATATTTGGTTCATTCTTTGGTCTTTCTTTTTTCTTGAAGGCGGAATTTGACAGCAAATGCAGCAAGGCCGAATCCCCAGGGGTCATACCATTATGGAAAGATAGCAATCACCAAAACATTTGTATTGGGAAATTCGGCACCTCAAATCAATGGAAAGCAGCGTTATGCCGTTAATAGGGTTTCCTATATTAATCCTGATACACCTTTAAAACTTGCTGATTACTTCAACATCCAGGGAGTCTTTACCCTGAACTCCATCCAAAGTGTTCCCTCTGATGGTCCTGCATATTTAGCAACCTCAGTTATCTCGATCGACCTCCATGATTTTATTCAAATTGTTTTCCAGAACAATGAAGAGTCTATTCAATCCTGGCATCTCGATGGTTATGACTTCTGGGTTGTTGGGTAAGTAGCAACGTTCTGTTGCATCCAAATTTTAGCGAGTCTTATGAGAGCAACAATTAACCTCACAAACATCTGCAGTTTTGGCTATGGGAAATGGTCACCGGCCAAGAATCTAACTTACAACCTAGATGATGCTATAAGCAGACACACTGTTCAGGTAAGTGAGATGCACTTACAATTTAATTTCACTATATCTCCTCACATCACGGCCGCCTGATCAATTCTAGATCATCAGTCAATCTATAGCTAGTTTATTTATTTCATTGCAGGTATATCCAAACTCGTGGTCCGCCATATTTGTCTCCTTGGACAACCAGGGCATGTGGAACATGAGGTCTGCGATATGGGAAAGGCAGTATCTTGGGCAACAACTATATCTCAGGGTCTGGAATTCAGTGAAAAGCTTTGCAAATGAATATGACATTCCTTCTAATGCTCTACTTTGTGGCAAAGCCATTGGACTGCACCCGTAGAATGACCAACTATTTGAGCTTTAATCTGTTTCCTAGGCCATGAGGATTTGACTAGAAGGGAAAACAGAACATGATAAGAGCAAACAATTAAAGGCAGATTTAATTGTATCATTGACATGTTATAGTATGCTTAATATCTTTATAAATGCTTATGGTCATCTTAGAGAGTTTTGCGTAGAGATACTAAGAAAACAAAAACGTATGAATTTATGTGGTTAGACAAATTTATTTGACTTATGTTTAGAGCAAACAAGATAATCCTCGTTACTGTGACAAAGATGATAAAGAAAAGTACTCAAACCTTAAAGTCTCAAAGGTTTCAAGAAAAGGTTTTCTTTCAAATTGCTCAAATTATTTATACAATATGGATATCTGTAAGAAAATTAGAAGCTGAGAGTTTAATGGTATCTTTTTCTCTCCTTAGAACTAATAAATGGATGGATAAAAAAGATTAGAGAAGGTTGAAACACTTAAGAGCAGAAATTAGAGAACAATACATTACCGACAAGTAGGAAAAGAAGAATAACGTGGATGTTAAGATCCATCTTAAGCACATGAGGAGAATTTAATTTTACGTGTGTTGGAATTAAAATAGATCTACTTCACCAGTCTTGTGGCATGTGCTAACACTTCTTGTGTTCCGTAATATGAGATCCAACCTTGGGATTCGTTTAAGAACATCTAACCGACCAATTAAATAACTTTCTACGAGAATATCAATCAGTTGACTTTCGTCATTTTAGCTGATGCTTATGATTAATTACTTTATTCATAATCATAATTAAAGTAATTAATTATTTTATTTAGAAACAATATCTCTACTAATTAGAAACAAGGCTAGACCTCGATTTAATATTAATATGACTCTTGATTTGTTGTTCTATAGAAAATACACTTCCAAACAAAACTAATACTATTTAGGAATTACTGTTTAGAAAAGTATATGATATATCTCAACTGTTACAAATTTAGAGAGAGGAAAGTTTCGTTCACCCATAAAACTTAGTATTTAAAACACTACAATCTCAGGAAATTGTACTTAGGCCTAATAATAAAAATGACATTTAATTGGAAAAGAAAGGGTTTATTCCTTATAGCTATAAGTATGAGGGGGAAGACTCAAGTTTGATACACAAGTAAAATGAAAACATTATTTACGTCAACTTAAAACTAAGTTTAGTAAATTATAATTGGAAGTGTCCTCACTAATCTTGATGTGGCAAGTCCTGATCTAAGAAAAACAAAAGGGGAACCGCATGCAAATTTAGCAGTAGATATTGCAGAAACCCCAAAGGACAGACGTGATCCACACAATACTCTCGTTTGTCTTAGGTCAGATTTCATTTAAAATATAACTTCTTCTATACTATATGGTTATCATAACTCACTAGGCAACATAACATTAACATTTTTTTGGGGGGCCAATCTCTTGAATCGATATATTAAATGTTCTAAGCATTTAACAAGGAAGTCAATTAACTTGCAATCAATTAATGTTTTGATCCGTTCACGCCGCAGCCGCATTCGCTTCTTTAGATCTTTCTAATGGTTCCTGCATTCATTATTCATGTCCTAATCAAATATATTATTATGTGCTCTAACAAATGAACAAGCGAAAATAGTGAATAGGGTAAGCATATCTAAAATTCTGACCTCCTAATGAGTCTTGATGCTTAGGTTTGCGTGACCTCCAGGATCTTGACTCCTTTATATAAGCCTTCAACTTTTTATGTGCTCACTAGTTCATTTCGACATTTCGTCCTCTTTATCTTATTCCTCGTTGCATCTTTGAGCGGGGTAAGGTTGGAGTTCTTAGCTAGGTACACTTTCTTCAATCTTGTTCATTTACCTTTTGTTTTCACATGTGATCATGAGTATGTTTTACTACCAATTAACTATTAAAGTTTATCTTCGACAGTGAAAGACTAAAACTGTAGCATTTTCTGTTTCTTTTTTAAATGTTATGGTACTTGAATTTTTATTTAATGATGTTGGAGGGGTTAGTATTGTGACATATCATTGCTTTTAAAGCTCATTTTCACATTTTTTGTGTGACTACAATTTTAGGATTTTTTTAATAACAGATGATGACTATTATTTTAATGAATAGTCTTTTATTCATTTCTCCTATTGAAACTTTACTTAAACAAAAATTTTCAGTTAATTTTAATCTGTTTCTGTGCCACTAAAAAAGTGTCATTAATTTCATGACTGTCTCTACAAGTGAACAATTCTCAGTTGAAGACGATTGTCCTCTTTAACTGAATGATGATATACATATGGACAGATCTAAAGGAATTGGAGGAATATAGCTCCGTAAAATGAGGCGGGCCAATCTCCTGTGTTTTTGTATTGGGCTATTGGCTTTGCTGAGTGGCATTTGGGTGGAAGCTGAGGATCCCTATAGATATTATACATGGACAGTTACATATGGATACATTTCTCCACTTGGCACTCCTCAAAGGGTAGGTTCATCCATATAAAAGAATAGTTCTCTTTGAAATCTTCTTTGCTGATGTAACTACAAATTTCGGCAGTTTTCCCAAGCGGGAAATGAACGTTAACGTTCCTCTAAACTTCTCAAAGTCTTCTGGATGATTTAGCCGTAACCTGATTGTTCCCTCTCGTGCTACTCTTTCTTGCAGGCAATCCTCATCAACGGAAAATTTCCTGGTCCAACTATCGATTGTGAGACTAACGACAACATAATTGTAAATGTCATCAATAAGTTGGACGAACCTTTCCTCATAACATGGTTGGCGCCCAGCATTATTTTCGTTTTGTTTAGAAGTATATACGTTGTAGCCAGGAACCAGAGCAACAACTTATTTATTGGTTTATATCAGGAATGGTATTAAACAAAGAAAGACTTCATGGCAAGATGGAGTATTAGGAACCAATTGTCCTATCCCTTCAAACTCCAGCTGGACCTACAAGTTCCAGGCAAAAGATCAAATCGGAACTTACAACTACTTCCCTTCAACTGCTTTGCACAGAGCTGCCGGAGGCTTTGGAGGGTTCAATGTCCAGTCAAGGTCTGTGATTGTCATTCCATACCCTATTCCCAACAATGAGTTCACACTGCTAATCGGTGATTGGTACAAGACCGACCATAAGGTTTGTCATTGAAGATTTCTTCTTTAAATGTCGCTTTTAGTGCGTTAAGTTTAAACCCGGACCATGTTGGGCCTGTTTAAATACGGAAATCTTGATGCTAACTTGTTGGGAAGTCCGCTTTCTACAGATATTGCAGAAAAAGTTGGACAAGGGCAATCCTCTTCCTCTGCCTGACGCTCTTCTTATAAATGGGGTCGCCAAAGTTGCAACTTTCACCGGTGAAGCGGGTAACTTGATCCTAATCAAGCTACTTTAACTCTTAAGATCCTAATTAAAACTAAACAATCTGAGAGACTCCTTAACAACATTTTTACAGGGAAAACTTACAAGTTCAGGGTCTCGAATGTGGGGATTGCGACCTCAATCAATTTCAGAATCCAGGGCCACGTAATGACCCTCGTGGAAGTAGAAGGAGCTCATACCTTGCAAGAAAAGTATGATACCATTGATATTCATGTTGGTCAATCCGTGGCCGTCTTGGTTACGTTAAGCGGTAACCCAAAGGACTACTACATCGTTGCCTCTACCCGTTTTACCAAGCCTATTCTTACTACTACTGGAGTTCTTGCTTATGCTGGCTCCAACACGCCACCATCTCTACCGTTGCCTATTGGTCCAACCTACCAAGTTCACTGGTCTATGAAGCACGCCAGGACCATTAGGTAGTGATATTCTTCCAAAGTTTTTACCTGATAGAGATGAAGTTAGGAAAACTGATTTGATTTGCTTGTTGTATACCATTTTTGATAACAACTATGTGTTGTCACTTGTTAGGTTGAATTTGACAGCAAATGCGGCTAGGCCTAATCCTCAGGGCTCGTTCCATTATGGACAAATAAAAGTTGTCAGGACAATCATTTTAGCCAATACACAAACTAAGATCAACGGCAAGTTGCGGTATGCCATTAATAACATCTCCTACGTCGATCCAGCCACGCCTTTGAAGCTCGCTGACTGGTATAACATTCCCGGTGTCTTTAACCTTAACTCAATTCCCGATAAACCTACTAATGCTAAACCTGTACTTGGAGCATCTGTAATCGGAACTACTCTTCACGACTTCGTAGAAGTTGTCTTCCAAAACCCAGAGAAGACAATCCAGTCTTGGCATTTGGATGGATACAGTCCCTACGTTGTTGGGTAAAACTTTTACTAAACGATTTTTATGTTTGCTCTAGTGTGTCGCTTGTTCCGAACGTGAGTTCCTGCACCATGTGTTTATTTGCAAGTATTAATATCTGTTGCTCTAAAATTTTGCAGATACGGGTCCGGCGTTTGGTCTACGGGCATGAGAAATCGCTACAATTTGGTGGACGGAGTTCCTAGGCACACTTTTCAGGTACAAGTGGAGAGTGGTCGTGTAGATGTATAGTTTTACAAAGAGCAATTGTAATATATTTACTAAAAGCTTTGTTAAAATTTGCAGGTATATCCACTGTCGTGGACTGCAGTATTGGTGTCTCTGGACAACAAGGGAATGTGGAACTTGAGGTCAGCGATCTGGTCTCGGCGATATCTTGGCCAACAGCTATATGTGAGAGTTTGGAACGACGAGAAAAGCTTGTACACCGAGACTGATGTCCCCCCTAATGCTCTGTATTGTGGCTTGGCCAAACATCCATAGTACTAGTTGGAGGTTGATTGTAACTGTTAGAGCTTCAGATTTGTTTTTATTTCAACTATATCTTCTTGAATCAGTTACGAGGGTGTTACTGTTTCAAAAGAATGGAGAGATAGGTTTAGTGGAATATGAAAAGGTTTTCGTAGTTTATTTGTGGGAAATTACTTCCCATTCATGTTTGAAAATAAACATGTTCGTCAATTCCATCAGCTGTGCTTGTCTCTGAGATTTTCCCTGCCGCTTCTAGTTATCATTAAATGTTCACACGTGGACGATTCGTAATTCTCTAAATAAGAATTTATGGGCATTTTGTTAAATTGACCATAGGATATTATTTAAATTAGTTACTACCTAACCAATCCACTTCTCATAATTTTAGTTTCTACTTTTCTTATTTGAATTAATTACGACTTAACCAATCCACCTCTTAATCTAAATAAGGAATGTATGGATTGAGTTTCAGACTAGACTGAACTTGATATACTTCTCAAATTAAATCTTGAATCTTCTTTTAAAAGCTTAATCCAATTTAAATTTCAATTAATTTAGACTAAATTATTGATTTTGCATCAAACTGGGCCAACACCTTCCCTAGCTTGAAACTCTTTGATAGTTGCAATATCAGTATCCTTTTTCAATATCTTTTGAGGTGGTTGATATCTATTAGTCGCCAAGCTCTCTTCAGACTACCTTCTTTCAATAATGATAGCCTCTTCGGTCAAGGGTAATAGGTATTCTATTATCTATCTATTCCTATTTATTAGGTATTTTTTGTTTGGTTAGAAAAAACTTACGGAATAACCATTCCTAAGCATTAATAATTTCTGGACATGAGGGAATAGCTAAAAGATGCTACGCCCCGTCTTTACTTATTCCACATACTTCCGAAATAGGTAAACACGAGCTTTCTTTCTCTTGGACAAGTTCTATCCCTTTTCGTTTTTCCCAACAAACTTTCTCACTCACGCAACAGTAAACCTCTCTCTTGTCTGGTCTCACTCACGCTCTTCGTCTCTGGCTCAATGGCCCTCTCTCGCTCTTCACACTCTTGTCTCTTTTCTCCACTATCTGGTCTAGTCTCACTCACGGTCTTCGTCTCTGGCTCGGTAGGTCTCTCTCACTCTTCACACTCTCGTCTCTTTTCTCTAACATTTCTCTTTCAGTTGTGTTGATTAGGTAAAGACAACCTTTCTCCCCAACATTTGTCGCCACTAATAGATTTCATTTTAATTTTTTCTTTAAAATCCAACTTCACTAAGTTTGTCTTTTGAATTTTATCTGCTTCTAACTTGATCGATTTTTATAATTTAAACTCATTTGATGTGTTTCTTGGAATAAATCTGGAGTTGTCTCTATTGTAACATATGTTCTCACTATCTTAAGAATTTTGTCATTTTATTGACAGCCTCTTGCATAAAAAAATTTTGCTGGCTCTGATGGATTTCCTCTTTTCTATGGATGCATATTTAGCAACTGCTTTTTCTGTTTACTAAAATTCTACAAGGGTATATTAATGTTGGAATTAGGTCTGATGGTGATATAAAACTTTTTGACGTAGATAGGTTTCGTGAATGGCTGCAAGTTTTAAACAGTTATAATTTTAGGAAAGGAAAAAAGCATTTTCAGGTCTGTTTTGTGCATTTGTTTATGAAGGAAATAAGAAAAACTAGAAATGGTTTGTGTGATATATGACCTTAAACTGGAGAACTTATTCATATACACAATATAAAGTTAAGTATTTGGAACTTTAACAAAGTTTTGTTTTGTTATTGAAGACTTTAGGACACCTTTAACATGTAATGCCAATTCATCTTCATTACTGTGGTGGAAGTAGTACGTGTACTGCCTTAAGGGCCACAAGAATGGTGTGTGTTTCAAAATTATGGCCTTAATGATCATGGTCATAGGATCCATCCCATTTTTGTATCCTGAAAAGTCAAAATTGGCTGGATGTACGCTTTTTCTCATCCAATGTCAATACTTTGATATGTGTTTTGGACAATGGAGATGGTTGTAAGATTATAGGTAGTGTAATTTCATGACTCATCTTAACTGTTAGCCCGTCTTAACTATTAGCTCATACTAACTACACTTTTAACGTTATTAGCCCATCTTAAATGCACTTTTAACTATGTACGGCTACTGCGTTAGTGGTTCACCTTTGAGGGATGGATTTTAATTTCAATTTCTTGAAATAATATGCTCTCTGTGTTTGTTATTGAAAAAATGCAATTTGGAATAAATGTAAGGGTTGAATAATCTTATGGCTTATTAATAATTAGCTGAGCTAGCATAATTTTTCCATGTGCTTGTGAAAAGTGGACTTATATGTTTTGCTAGCTCCAGCTGTTGTTGTTTATGATCTATGTTCTTGACTTCTCCTTTTTGGATTGAGTTGTATCTAGCTAGGTAGACATAATGAAATATTAAACTAAATAATTGATAAAAATAAATTGCAAGAGTTTGAACTAAGAACTGAAATAGTTGTACATCTACAAATTCAAACCTTCTTTTTCCCATTTAAGGTTGGGAATTTTGATTCAAATTAACTCCCATAATCTTTTGGGGTATTTATCTTGTCCTTGGTTTAGATAGTGTCGTACTAATGATACTATATGCTCCAAAGGTAGCTTTTTTTTGGTTAGTTATTAGTTACTGATGAAATGGCAAAACCAAAGAAGGGGTTATGGCACTGACAACAAATAGAATCCAAGCAGTAGAACACAAGGTAACACAAGTACATTTCTTAAAGCAATAATAGTTACTAACATGGTTGTAGGTCTAAGCACTAGCTCCACCACCAAACACACTATTAACTATATCGCTGATCTGCTCCATCAAGGCAAGTTGAAGAATATTGTTGGCATACCAACCCCAAGAAAGACCTACCAATAAGCTCTGTCTCTCAGTCTCTCGATCATTTTACTAGGTTAATTAAGAATTCTAAGTTACGTTTCATAAAGTAATTTCGACAAATTTTCCAGCAATCATTATGTTTTCCGTTGCTCTTCGATCTCTCCCCTTCGGTGCTGCTTTCACTTTCCTCTTCCTCTCTCCCGTACTCACCTCCGATTCTGATCTCAAGGTAAAGTTTCGTCCTATACTCTTAGTCTTGATTACTCCTAGATCACTTTCTTACTTTCATTTCATTCATATCTGTGTGTCTTCTCAGTTATTGCATTGTTGGAATTGATAATTATGTCATTTCTCAGTTTATGTCTGATTTTTGATTTAAGTAGTGGGGATTAGGTTTAGATCTCTGGTGGAGTTTTTTTTCATTCTAAACAGTGTACATGTTGTTTTCAAAGTTGGGGCTTTTATTTCTATTATTAATTAGTGCAAATTACTTCTCTGGAATCTGAGTTTGTGTGCCTATGATTTTCTATTCACATGAACCATGAAATGTAGCATAATTTGTGCTTGGAAAGAATTAGAGTTACCTTTTTTGGGAGGATGGAGTAGGTTTGTGCTCTTTGTCTCCCAGAACTAAATCTGATTATCAGTGAATAGATGTCAGATGTATAAGCTTTTGTTTATCATTTATCTCTCATTTTCCTAATAAAGAGCAACTGCTCTATAACTTTTTAAAAGCATTTGATTTTAGAGTATTCACGTATAGAAATTAGGAGCATTGTTCCAATGGCACAAAAGTCAACTACATTAGTACCATTTGTGTATGTCTTTGTGAGAAATTAGTTTAGTAAGAGGCAACTTCATGCATTTGAGTATGGGACTTTAAGTATTTGTGTCAACGGAAATTAGTTCACGGATTGCAATAAGGAAATAAAAAGTATTGAATCATCTATTGACTCCTATTTCTTGCATTTAGACCAGCCTAAAGGTAGTTTAAACTTTTGTGAAAGGTGTTGTCCAAAAGATTAGCATAGTTTAAGTACATCATTTACCTAATCATATGTCCCTTGAGGGATATATGATAAAATTAGAAAGATATAGAGTAGATTAGCATGAACCTTACATAATGTTGACATGCACAATTCGAGGAATGGTGAGCAGATGTTTACAGCATAGCAGGTGTGAACAGAACTTTACATCTTTTCTAAGTATATTTGTCTTATTTTTATTATTTTTTAAAATAACTTTTCTTTTCAAATTGTATCAACGATTTGTAGTTTTTTTAGTTATTATTATTTATTAGTAGATATGGGTACCATATCAGATATCTTATTTGGTTTTATTTATTTATTTACTTATTTAATTTTATTTACCTATTCTTTTAACATATCAGTTTTCATATCTGCATCACTTTTTATTGTCACATTCGCATGTGGGTCTACTAGAAATAGCCTCTCTACGCTGTAGGGGTAAGGCTGCGTACTATTAGACCTCCCTAGACCCCGCTTTATTGCGAGACTTAGACTGGGTGTGATGATGATGACGATGATGTTCTTAAAGCAAGTATCTAACACCTCTTCCTTGCTTTAAACAACCCAAACTTTAACTATCTTCCTTAAAAACTTGAATTTGCTAGTTGAAAATGACATTTTGAATAAATTTTGTCAATCAATCTCAAACTTCTTAACATAATCAACAGTACTTTGAAAATGCCTTAAAATTCTTTTTGTTATTCTTAGTCCATTTCACTAGCACAATGCATAAAATTTATTTCCTTATCCTTAGCCACGAGGGTCGTTATGCTTATTATGCTTTTGCCTTTCTTTCTATCTTCCTTAAGTTGGTGTTGGGTTATTTAAGTTAGGGTTTCATTTAAATTGTTTGTTTGAGTTTTGATTTTTTATGTTTTATAATCCCCTCTTTTTAACTCTGGAAATATTATCTTCTTTTTTCTCTCTTACTCTACTTTATGCCTTCAACTATTTTGAATTATTTCATGGTTATTATCTTACATTGTACATTGTTTGAACAAATTTATGTAAATACGTTAAAAATTTTATTTTTTACGATTATGGCTAGTTTTAGTTTGAGTTTACGTAGAATTGTGGAAAGAACAAAAAGGATTGTGGTTGTCTTGACTATATGGTTGCAGTTGTGTAATATTGTTAGTTCATTATTCAGTTTTTTGGCATCGGAGGCTTCTTTATATAGTCATAGGCCAAAGGTTAGAAGTTATTTTCTAAATTTTTTTGCAAATCGAGATTATGTGAGGCGAATTGTGCATGACAATGATAAGTCATGTATTTCAATAGTTAGGATGAATAGGCAAGCTTTTTTAAAACTATGTGAAATTCTAGAAAGTATAAGAGGATTAAAGTTAACAAAAAACATGCTTATTGATAAACAAGTAGCAATTTTCTTACATATTATTGCTCATTTTAAAAATCGAGTTATTAGGAAAAATTTTAGAAGCTCAGGTGAGACAATTAGTCAGTGTTTTCATAATATTTTAAATACAATGATGCATTTGTAATATCTTTTGTTTAGGAAACCTGAGCCCACACCAACAAACTCTTTGGACCATCGATGGATATGGTTTAAGGTAGGTAATCACCCTATTACTTTTATAAGAAAATATAGTGAATGTAATTAAGGTTCCTTATTATTTTTTATTTCATTTGAATTGCAAAATTGCTTAGGTGCTCTAGATGGGACATATATCAGGGTTAATGTGCCAATTAAAGATAAGCTTAGATTTTGAACTCTTAAGGGTGACATTGCAAAAAAATATGTTAGGTGTGTGCACACCTGACATGTAATTTGTTTTTCCTGGTTGGGAAGGGTCAATAGCTGATGGTTGAGTTCTCCATGATGCAATTACTAGGAGACATGGACTAAAAGTGCCTCATGATAAGCTTTCCTATATGATATAGGAAGGTTGTTTGAAATTTTGTATATGAGATAATGTAAATTGAATAACTTATGTAGTGTTTTTTTTTATATAGGTTGCTATTACCTATTCAACTCAGGTTATACAAATTGTGAGGGCTTCCTTGTATCTTTTAGGAGTCAAAGGTACCATTTGAATGAATGACGTCAAGGTTACTAACTAAGAACTCCAGAGGAATTTTTTAATATGAAACATGCGACACGCAATGTAATTACGAGGTGTTTTGGGTTACTAAAAATTAGGTGGGCTATTCTTAGGAGTCCATCATTTTATCCAATAAAGACACACAATTGAATTATTATAGCTTATTGTTTACTTCATAATTTTCTTAGGTCGGAGATAAGTTTTGATCCCATAGAGAGTGATTTAGGAGATTATTTTCACACCAACCCAGTTGTTGAGGAGGAGTGTATAACTGCTATTGACCCAAATAGTGTTTAGACAAATTGGAGAATTGAATTGGCACGCGAAATGTTCAATGAATGGCGAACATCTCAACAAAATGAGAATTGACATTTTTTAGGTGTTCTATTATGTTTTAAGTGTTAGGAGGTTTAATATTATTGTTTATGTAAGTTGTTGTACTCTTTATTGTTTATATTGTACATTGTTATTTTAGGTGTTCTATTATGTTTTAAGTGTTAGGAGGTTTAATATTATTGTTTATGTAAGTTGTTGTACTCTTTATTGTTTATATTGTACATTGTTATTGTAGACTATATTGTTCTCGTAAGTTATTGATGCTTAATGTTAATTGGTATGAAGAACATTATGAATGTTTTTATTTTTCCTTTATTATGATGTTTATTTTTCTATTTATCAATATTGCTTTCATTTGGTAGATAAGTTTGTTGATGAATTCCCCGTTAACTATTGACTCTCAAAGTTTAAAAGAAACAAAAAGAAAGTGGAACTATGATGAGGATGTTGTCCTAGTTTCCTGCATGGTTGATTTGCATAATGCGAGAATGTATAATGCTGATATTGGATTTAAAACTGGGTATCTCAATGAATTAGAAAGAATTGTAGCAATAAAGCTCTCTAATTCAAACTTAAAAGTCAGACCTCACATAGAGTTTGGATTAAGACTTTAAAGAAAGAGTGGAGCATTGTTTATGATATGATAAGGAAAGATACTAGTGGATTTGGATGGGATACCGAAAGGAATATCGTCATTACTGAAGATCATATATGGGATCTTTACTTGAGTGTAAATATTGACCATTTAACTTATTTTAAGTATTTTCTTTAGCTACTTTCTTATAATTTATATAAATTACTAATTTTTTTTAATCTTCTTAGAGTCACAAAGATGCTGCTCAATTTCAAAGGAAGAGCTTTCCTTCTTATAATGAGTTGAATGGGATCTATGGAGAAGGTCATGCAACTGGAAATGACGCACAAATTGCTATGGATATTCTTGAAGAAATGGAAAGGCAAGAAGGTATAGGTGGGATAAATGAAGGTGGTAAAGATCAATATGAGCATGGTTTGCATGACATAGATGAGTCATTTACCCAACCTCAAACCTCAAATCTTGAAAGACAAGCTGAAAATATTCCAACAAGGAGGAGAAAAAGGAGTAATGATAGGAGAGAAGCAAGCTGTGCAGATTCATTTATTTTTGCTGCTAGGATGTTGGGTAATATCATGAATCAGATTGGAGATAAATTGTGTGAGAGTATTGGGACTGAAATGTATATTCAACAAAGAGTTGAACAGTTAGATAGTGCATGAGGTGAAATAGACGGACTCACACATGATGAAAGGGATTACTACTTTAGGCAAAATTCTTGATCATCCCACACAAATGCTTGTGTTTTTCACTCTTATGCCTTCTCAAATACTTAAGTGGGTGAGGAGGTTTCTTGCTTTGAAGATTATGTTGAAGTAGAAGTTATTTTGTGTAGTTATTTAAAATAGGGTTGAAACTTATTTTTGTTCAATTAACTAACTTTTTAGTAATTTAAAGCCCTATGTTATATTTATTTTCAATATCGTTCCATTGTTATTTTATATTGCAATTGCAACTATATAATAAATGCTAACATGAGTTGGGTTAGACAAAATAAATCACTGCAAAATGTTAGAAAGTCATATGATAAGAAGAAAATTAATAATAATAATAAGGAATTTATTACTAATAATAATATTATTAATGATATTAATAATATTAAAATTAAGACCGAAGAAGAAGCAAATTAATAATAATAAGGAATTTAATAATAATAAATATAAATATAAATACATTATTATTATTATTATTATTATTATTATTATTATTATTAGGATATTTTGGTCTTTTTGTCTGTTATTCTTTTGTCATTCCAAGTTCATATTTTCAAACCAAACATTAGCATAGAAATTCTTTAACAGTAAACCAAACAAAGTAATAGTCATTCCATCCTATTTCTCATCTTTTTTATTCTTAAGAATAATCATTTGATTCTTTATCTATTTCATTCCTTGAACCAAACAAGCTGTGAATATTTCTCAATTTTCACTATACTATAAATCTTTAAAACTTTCGACCTACTATCTACACTTTAAACCTTGGATTTTGTCATAATTAAATAATATACAGAGTTTCGTGGTATCTACATATCTTTGTAGCTATTGACCAACAGTTATGTTATTTTTTTAAACCAGTATTTGGATTATTTTTCAACAATAGTATTAAGAAATAAACTGTAACTTAACCATAAGCCAAATTAAACTATCTTTATGCATGAAGCTAGACACTTCTAAACCAAAAGTCTCACCTTTAAAGGAAATCAAAAAGAAATATGCTTATAAAAATTATCATTTTTTTAAACAATGCAACCAAAGCAACCATATTAAGTAAAGGGAATTCAAAAGTATCCATCAAATAACATGCAATTTTTTTCCTCAATTACAATATTAACTTATATTTAAATTTATTCTAATTTTTATGAACATAAATAACATGTTAGTTTATATTTTTGCATTCAATTGGTTGTTATTCAATAAACATGATTTAATTATATATATTTTTATCAATTATATTTGATACTTTATGCTAAAAATAAAATATATAGAATAATTATTATGCAATTGAATTATAATTAGATTATAATTATAAAGTTTAAATATATTTACATATTATTCCTAAATTATTCTTAGTTATAGTTCTATCAAGATGATATATCGATGGAACAATAAGACTAACATATATTATATTTCATTCTTATGAAAAAGAATAGTAGATATTATAAGTTAAAATATGTTGGTACTTAAATAAATGTTGGTATTTACTCGAGAATACGTTTAATGAATTTGTCTAATGACGGAGGTTTTAAATGAAACATTACTTGTAACACCCCACTTCCGCTGGACTCGAACCCGATATCGATGGTGATATCCGAATCCGTGCCCCGCGAGGGTGGCGTGCCACATCACTTAAC
>JAOQMS010000178.1:28007353-28033845 GCA_027563885.1 Erythroxylum longipes | reverse complement strand
TACTGCTTTATTATTTCAATTCATGTGATGCCATGTGGAGTATTGTAGTGAATGCACGTAGCACTCCCTTATCATAGAATATGTATCGGAATGACCTACGGGCGTCCCGGTGCGTACCCTACGGTGAGGGGGTGCTACATAAATTCTTCGTAAAACTTAAAATAATGTAATTTTGTTAATGTACAAAATAACATTAGTTTGTCCAAATAAAAACCCTAAAATGTGTCTAATTTTTATTTTTAAGGTCGTTTCTATGCTCCCACAATTATTTTTCTACTTCTTCAATTGTATAGTTCTCGTCTCTATTTCTTCTAGCTCTCTCTTTCGTTTTGATTATCCTATTATCTCTTTATATTTTTCTTGTAGCTTGTTCCACGCCACAGCTGCTCATTGCTTGTACCATTATATAATTTCCTAAGAATCTAATTATGGTGTAACCTCTAATGTTTAGAGCCTGTTTGGTTGGATGTTAATTAATAAAATGGAAAGGAACCTAACGGAATGGAATGGAATAGAAGAGAACAGTTTGTAATAGAATGACAAGTGATATAATGAAAAGAATGGAATAGAAGAGAACAGTTTGTAATAGAATGACAAGTGATATAATGAAAAGTTGTTTGAAAGTTTTGGACGAGGTTTGAGCTTTGGGACTCAAAACTAACGATTTCAAATATATGATTTTAGAGGTGAGGAAGCACAATATGAAATGATCTTGAAGCCATTATGATTTTTTTTTGTGTTTGTTTCTTTATGTTTTTGTTACATTCTATGCCATTTTGCTTCTCTAAATTTTGATCAATCAATAAATATTTAGAGGCATTGTAAAAAAGGAATTTCAAGAAGGCCAAGAGTTTGATTAGATGTTCAAATTTTGGGTTAAGTTCGGACTACTCAAAACATGATTTATGAGTTCTGGTTCTAGATAAGCTAGGTAAAATAGTTTGAACTCAACTCGATCCAATATAGTCTAACTTGACGTTAACATACTCAATCCAAATTAATCAATTTCAAATTATATTTAGGCTTTTGTTTTGCAAAAATTTTAAAATTAGATCGGACTCTACAGTTCAACCTGACTTGAAGGTTGAATATACATATAATAACGCTTCAAATATAATAACGCTTCAATCTTCTCTTCTGTTTCTCTCTGGCTAGCCACTCGTTTCTTCTTTTCTTTTGCCATAATTCGACCTCATATGTCCATTGTTGTTTAAGAATTTCAGAATATCTCAAAAGCTGTATTTTGTTTTTTTAATTATTGAATTGTTGATTTATCATTCATAAGTTCTCTCGAATATATCTCTCTTAATAGTAGTTTCTCTTTCTTTTCTTTAATTTTTTTCTTAATTTTTAGTTTGATTGAACTAGAATAAATAAGTATAATCAAGTTGTTCTAGGATAGAAGGGGATTGGGAAGCTTAGATAATTTAGAAATTAGTGACTTTTCCTCCATCGGAGAGGGCAAAGCCATAATAGCAAAGGGACTGATGATGGGTCAGGTCAAGCAAATGGACGAGATTTGTACTAATCAAAATTTGGTCGCCTAATTCGAAATTCGGTATCGAGCAACATGAGCCACATCTAATTGAGTTCCGAATCGAAATCCAGCTGCCTTTAAAGACGGATATGAAGAATCTCAAAACCTAATTAAGAAGGTGGATAAATGTTGTAGCGTTTATTTTATATAAAAAGGGAAGAGAGTAGAAAAAAGAAGTGGACAGCCTTTGATAGTTTGATAAATAAAGCTGCAGAGAGGAATCATTCTTTCCAAACCATTGTCAGAATCAAATTGCTGTTTCTGATAGACTGTTCCACAAAGGCTGCTTTTTAACACATACCCATTTATATTCTCTTCCTGCCCACTACACAAATGAGAACGAAGCTTCATGTATATGTCACTCGGCGGCAAACCACTACCACCGCCGCTAGCTCCTTTTATAGTTCATGTGACTGTTTTTTAGTTCTTTTCTCGTGTGGTACACTCTACACCTAAGAGAAGCGTTAATCTTAATGGCTCAATGAGGGAAAAGATAATGAGAAATTTTCCCTCATCTGAATTCAGATTAATTTGACAGTTAGTCTTTTCTTATGTTTCTTGAAAGAACATGATAGCCTTCTAGTGCCAACAGCCAACCTTAAAAAGTTTAGTTCCGGTGGTTTTGTGACTGTTCCCGATGATAAACAAAGAGAACATCGGCTGGTTACATTGGAGATTACTTCAAGCTTTAGCAATTTATTTTGATATTTAACTAAAAAGCTTTTATTTGACATAATACTTTATTTACTAGTTGATCCTTGGTACTTGGTACACGGTACATCCAACACACCTTAAAAAACTCCCCATAAGTAATTAACTAGAGCAGAGAAAAAAAAAAAAAGATGATCCTACCATCATAGCCATATACCACACCCCAATGTAAAAAACCTAGAAAATGAAAAAGATCGAAAGTTGAAACCAAAGAAATATAGCGCAAAGCATATGCACCATCAGTTTTGAAAATCAGACCATGAAAAAGCCGGATTCCAGTTACCCAGTTCACCTCCATCCACAGGAGCGGACTCCAATACCGCTGAAGATGCTGAAGTCGATGAAGAAGCTGCATTGCCTAGAATTACAGGTGAGTTTTCAGCATAATAATTAGCTGAAAATGTGAGCCTTTGATACAGTTCTCGTAGTCCCGAGTCTTGAGCTTCATCAACTAAGAAACCATTTTGGTGTGGTTGAGCTTGGTTTTGACAGTTTTTCCCAAAAGGGTTGGAAAGGCCAATAGAAGGGACTTGGCCGAGAGGATCCTGGCACAGAGTTCGAGAATTTGGCTCGCCTGTTGCGACTGACGTTGGTTCAGTTATCAGATGGGTGCCAATTATAACCCCTTCCTTTTTCACTGAAATAGAGCTAGCGAGTGCACCAGGGTTAGGGTTGTGGTTTTGGTTTTGGTTGCCTCTAAGAAGGGCTACAATTTGAGAATCTTGTGGCGCAGACCATATTATTGGGCTAAATGAAAGCTCATGAGCAAACTCATTTCCAAAACCTGATCTTCCAATCTCAGATGCCAAATTTTTCATCTTGCTAATACTCGGCTTGCCAACTGATGCAGAAACACTTGTGCTTCTGTTCTTTCTGCCGCCACCCCCGATAGGAACATTCCTAAGAGCACCACCTTTGGTCCAATAACGGCGACAAGTTCTGCAGAAATGGCGCGGCTGAGTGAGATTGTAGTTGTTGTAGTAGCAGAACTTGGTGTTTGTAGAATCACATCGTGGACATCTCAAGTTCTCTAAAGTTGAAGAAGTTGCAGCAGTAGTAGGTGTTGTGGTGCTTGTTGAAGAACAAGAAGAAGATGGAGAAGGTGTGCCCTCTAAAATGGTTGGAAATTTCTTCTCTCTTCCAATTAAATCAGCACCTCCAAAGAGCTCTTGAATCATCTTTACTACTTTGTGGATCTAGAAAACCCAAAAACAAGAAAAGCAATGGTGAAACTTTTCTTTGAGTTAGTGGGAAAGCTAAAGAAAGAAAGAAAGTAGATTTTGTTACATGTACAAGAATGTGTATGCAATCGATCAACGTAAGAGAAAGAGAGGATATGTAGGTGGAAACATGACTCGTCTATGTATATGTTCAGATGAGCAAGGCTTTGTTAGGCGGTATGTTTCCGGGTGTAAAGGAATAGATAATAGAGGACGTGGAGCTTTAGTATAGACAATACTGTTAAAGCAGTCACCTTTAATCTAATCAGGGAAAAAACAATCGCTTTTGGATTTGGAAGTTTGTGGTAGGTAGTTTTCAGAGGCTACTGAATGGAATTTTCTTCATTACGTAGTGATCATCTTCTATAATTCTCCAAACAAATTTCATATTCAGCAAGAGAAACTATGATTCTTCTAATTATTTCAATTATAATAGTCAGAAAGAAAAGGAGTTAGTGGCTGCATATGAATGAGTACAATTCTTTTTGTCTTAATAAAAGAAAATCATTAATTAGAACAGTACCCTCCAATTCATATATCTTCTTTTTCAGGAGTGAGCCTTGATAAATTTCTTTCAACTTTTTTCTTACATGGATTATTTGGAAGAAGAAAATCTTAGACCAAAAAAAAGAAAAAATTGATTAGACCAACACAGATAGATTGACGAGGAATCCACGACTAAGGCTTAGAAAAGACTAAAGGAAGACTGCAAAGAGGATTTGAACCTCAAGACATGCTCTAATTGGGATGCATCTACACTGTTTTACCTAACAGCCGAGAACATAAGACAAATTCAAATCTCTCCTTGGATGTAACCCTTATAATGTCCTCTGCCAGTAAAGGTTCAGTTAAGGATTGTTAATTCCACAGTCAATGTCGGGCAATGTGAACTAGTCATCTTCTATCCACTTGTTGGAATGGAAATAACCATCTAGCGTGTGAATGGTAAAGAAGCAATGGAGAGTAGCTGAAAGAGATGGACCGAAGTATGGAGGAATTAGAGGGGTCTACATGTCTCAAATATGTGGAATCATTTGTCAATCACCGTCCATCAACATGGAGATTATTGTTTGTATGGATTAAATGTTACCATTCGTATTTGAATTACATTCGTTTAGATGTTAATTAGTTTATAGTGATAATTGCAGACAATGATGACATGATTATAAACATTAAAATTGTACTCAACGTAAATTACGGTAACAATTATAATATTTTATTAAAGGGTAAGTTTTGAAGTAAATGGTAAAATTCTTCCAATATGATCATAAAGTCACAGAAGGTTCAAGTATGTAAATATTTTTTTGTAAAAATATAATGGGATTGTTGCATATATTTTAACTCTTTTCCAACTCTTACAAAATAGAAAGTCTTATGTACTAAATGCATTGATTTTTTTTATAACATTTTAATACAATTTTAAACTTTAAAGATTTAGTATTGATCAATCTTCTATTACCTATTAAATTTCCTCTCCTAGTCTATATATTTCTCAATTTTATCGATATAAAACTAGGAATGTGATGGGAAATTGGTTAACTCTTGTGCACCTGCCTACATTTTATTGGGATAATAAATCCCACGTCGAAAAGAAATATCTAATAATAACATATAAGGTTAAGAATGAACAATTTTTCATATGGTTTAAGTCTTTTAAATTGACCTCATTCTCAACCCAACTTAAATTATAAGATGGTATTAAAGCCAATAAAGTTCAATGACCCAGCAAAGATCTTGAAGCCTGAAAATTCCAAATAGTTCACTTGACAAACTCAAAAAAAGTTTGCAAGTGAGGGAGAGTATTGGAATAATAAATCTCACATTGAAAAAAAACATCTAACAATAACATGATATAAGGTTAAGAATGAATAATCTTTTATAAGGCTTAAGTCTTTTAAATCGCCCCCATTCTCAGCCTAACTTAAATTTCAAGACAGTAAAGAAATACAATCGAACAAAATTTTGTAAGCTTATGTATCTTACATGCTAATGCTAATATTTTGTTGTTGCGTGACCAATAAAAAAGCACAATTATCCTTTTCAAACAATCAAACACAATGAAATGACTATGATCTTAAAGATAACGAAATTAGTGGGATTCTTTCAGTCTTCAATGTCATGAACAGGAACATATGCTAATTATTGAACATCTTACCGTAGATTGCTCTCGGTGCTTGACCAAAGCACTTGGAATTTCTTAACTAAAAAAATAGAAATGAAGTAGTTATCCTTTTAGGCATGTTTTGTTAACTACGACAGTAACGTTCCAGTCAATTTCATTTCACTAGGTATTATGTATCCTTTTCTTTTCCAACTGCTCAAAATTGAAATCATTTAATAACCCCTTAAAATTTCATTACTAAAATTTATTTCTTTGAAATTTCATTACTAAATTTTATTATTAGTTACTTGAGAGCAATTCTTATTTATCTTCAAATAATGTACATACAAAGTAAAGTAAAACATTTTTGGTACGGAAAACTAAAGTAAACTGAAATGATTGAGTGTGCTTTTTCCAAGTTCACTAGTAAGGTGGTATTGGTCAGTTTGCATTAATCCATAGGTCTAAATTGATTCAACTTAGGTAGAATATGCCAAATTTAAGAAATTAAGAAAAATAAAAAATTCACCCCCCAAAATCATTTTCAAGGGGATTCAAATTCAATACCGTAAATTTTTTTTGAAAATTTAAAAAGAAATATATTATCAAAGCAAAAACTTATACATAGTTCTCCTCAAGAATCCTACAAACAATAGGGAACTACACTACACATAATGTACAACAAATTACAAAACAAAAATCAGATTAACCATATAGCTCTAAGTTTATAGCAAATGTTGTTTTGCTTCCCGTTGGCTATTATAGTCTCTCTAATCAAGTTGACAATTGCCTCGGTAAGTTCATATTTGTGTTACTCCTCATTTTTGTAAATTCTCCTATTTCTCTCACTCCATATATAATAGATCACCATCTGGAAAGAAGTCTTGATGATGAGTCCATCCCTTTGAATAGAGTAGGAATACTGAATGATAGAGTTCAGTGTTTCATACCAATCAAAGGAGAACCTTGGAAGTCTAACCATGTTCAAAATTCTGTTCCACACCAATTTGCTATATCTACACTCAAAGAACAGATGATTTCTACTCTCATTTACTTGTTTACATAAGATGCATAGTGGATCGTAACTCCTAAACCATTTCTCAATATATGTTTTTTATAACTAACCACAAGAAAATGGCACGTTTGGGACTCAATACCTGTTTCCATACGATTTCAGCCCATGGGACTAACTCTATTGGTGCCACTAGTAGATTATGAGTCGATTTATTATTGAATATCCCGCTAGCATGTACAGTCCATATCACCTTATCCTTCCTTCGTATAGTAGGCAACTCAGGTAAGTAGTTTTCCAGCAATTGAAAATGCCTAAAATTTCGGATCCTATCCCTCTCCTGTATGAACTATGCAACTTTAGTCTCCCTAGGAATCCTACTTCTTAACACTTATAAGTCATTACACATCCAAAGAGGACCGAAATCAGTCCAATTATCAAACTACCACCAAATGTCTTCGCCATCCCCTACCCTAAATTTCATACAAGGATAAATATTCTCCCTAAGGTTTAACATGTTCTTAAAAATCCATGCATGTTCACGAATCTGTTGAAGTTGCCAAAAACTATGAAATTTAAGATGATAAGTCTGCACCCATTTCATCCACAACGCTTCTTTATCAACAAATAATCTCCAAATCCTCTTCGTTAGCAAAACTCTTTGCATTTTGGTAATCGAAGTGACCCCTAATCTCCCTGCTTTTTTGGAAGAATAATTTCACTCCACTTAACTTTCGCCCCTTTGCTATTTTTCGCTTTACCAGACAATAGGAACGATTTTAATAACCTCTCCATTTCCTTAATCACTCTCTTTGGGATTACCATATGAGCTGCCTAGTGAACATGCATACTATTCAAAACAGAAGTAATAAGGGTGACTCTAGCAGCTAATGACAAGAATCTGTTCTGCCATGCAAGGATTTTAGCTTCAGTTTTTCTATCAAAGTCATGAAATCTGAATACTTAGGCTTACCTGAAGTGATAAGAACTCCCAAATAGCGAAAAGGAGTTTCTTGTAGTGCAAACCCACCATATTACTTATGTATTCTAGATTCCTAACATCAGAGGATACATACATGCCATCTTCTGCTTATTTATCTTCATCCCCGATTAACCAGAAAATATGTATACCATGTTCGTCATCATCGTAATAACATGAGGTTCAACCTTGCAAAATAGAATAACATCATCAGCATAAAGCAAGTGTGACAATTTCAGTTCCCCACATTTAAAACATTATAAAACTAACCATTGCTATCCACAAGTTTAGAAACAAGTCTAGAAAATCCCTCCATAGCTAAAGTGAATAGGTAAGGGGAAAGTGGATTCCCTTGCTTAATCCCGCTAGTATTTAAAAAAGGTCTAGTAGGAATCCCATTCACTAACACACTCATCGACGTAGTTTGTATACATTGCTACATCCAGTGACAAAATTATTAGGTAAGCTAATGGCTTTTAAGCAAGCTTTCAAATATTCCCAACTGATGGTATCATAAGCTTTAAAAGCTTCAGTGCACAACTCTTAATATGTTTCCCAGTATGATATTCCCCCAACAAATCTTGAAAAATTAGTATATTGTCACCAATACCATAAATTATTACTAAAGTAGACAAACCATAAGCCAAGTTAAAACTAGCTTTACAAAGAGCATAATGTCCGTCTGAGAGTTAGTTGACGATTTTTTGATTTGGAGCGTGCAATATAAAACAAAACAACAAGAGATTCTCATCCTCAACTGCTCAAGCAATTCTACCAGTCCAATCTAGTCTCCATCCATCTCTGTTGAGACTGAGAGACTTATGTTCATTAGTTTCTCTCTCTGAAAGGTAGATCTATAAATGTATTTAATATATTATTGAAACGAATTATAAATGAAGCGTGAGCGGAAGTAGTAAATGAAGAAAAAAATTATAGTTAAGTAGTTTGGTCAATATGTATTTTAGGTTTGTGTAATGGGATAATTTTTTATTATTATGAAAAAGACAAGGAAAAATTTGACACTTTCTCAATTTCTTAAAAATTTAAAGAATATTTTATAAATTTTCACCTCAAAATTTTCAATCTCTGCAATCAGTTCCTACCATAAATTCCTTTAACCTTTAAGACTTTCAAACTATGTGACTATTGACCAAATTCAATCTATACTTGTACCTCTTTGTGACCAATTAGTTTATCAGTATGTCAGCTGCGTCCTCTAAAACACAAACCTTTTTTTAATCAAGAATTAATCAAATGCAATCAATTTTTTAATCTTGTAAAATCTTACATCCTTCACCATGATAGAAAAGAAGCTCCAAATTGAAAGTTGCTAATAATAAAACAATAAACAGTAAACACAATAATTTAATGTAAAAAAATCTCCTTTTTAATGTGAGTAAGAGTGAAAAAACCTCACTCAAAGTAAATTTTACTATCATCAGATAAGATAATAATGAATCATACTTCACCCTAATAGATCACTATTACCTGATACATAAAATGGAAGATCAAATAGAGCCAATAATTTCAACTTATCTAGACAACAAATACAACCAAATCTATGTATACTAGAGACCGACAAACATCAATTCCATGTAAAGAATAAAGATTGAGGAGTGCAGAACTCCCACACAAAATTTTAGCCTAATCGGAGAACAAATAGCCACTTGATCATCCAGTTGATTAAGACTATGCAGATGGAGCTCTTATATATGAGAAAGCTACTGCTCACGAAAATTATGGACAAGTTACATAACTCTAATAGCTAATTAAACCGTATAAATCAAGAGCAACATATCAGGTATCTTCACAAAAAATTCAACTAAATTTGACTAGAAATAGCCACTCAATGGTCTCTCTAATAAAAAGGTACATGTGCTAAAATTTGAAGAAAGAATTGTGTATGTATATCCCACAAAGAAAAACAACTGCCACTCCCTCTTTTTCACTTAGTGTGCAGCGACAATCACTAATATTTTTAGGTTTTTTAATTTCAAAATTAGATTTTATAAAATTTAGGCCATTCTCCAAATATGAGTGAAACCCAAAAAGCTAAATAAACTTCCTTCACGACTATATAGATAGGTAATCAATCTATAGGTCTCAAGTTTTTCCCTTGGTAATGCCTTCGTCAACATATCAACACTAATATTATCCTTAGTATGAACTTTCTTAAGACATAACAGCTTAGCTTCCATCACTTCACTTATCCAATTATAACGTGTATCAATATGCTTAGACCTTGAGTAGAAAGAGGAATTCTTACCAAGATGAATTACATTCTCATTATCATATAATATAAGATGCTTTTCTTGATGAAAACCAAGTTCCTGGAGAAACCTTTTGACCTAAGTAACTCCTTATAAGCCTCAGTAGCTACAATAAATTTTGTCTTAGTTATTGAGAGAGCATCGCACTTCTATAGTCTAAATTATGATGATATAGCTCCACTATAGAATTAATAAAATACCCAAAAGTAGACTTATTAGAATCAACATCTCTAGCCATGTTAGCATATGTAAAGCTTCCTAAAAATAGGTTTTTAACCACCAAAAGAGAGCTTCATATCAAATGTACCACAAAAATATCATATACTCCACTTCATAACATTATAATATGCTTTTTACCATGATTAGAAAGATAACAACTCATTATGCTTACTACATAAGCGATGTCACATCTAGAAAATAACTTAAACTCCCTACCGTTGAAGCATAAGGGATTTTCCTTATTTCTTCCTTCTTTACATTAGTAGTGGGACATTGCTTGTTACTCAATTTGAAGTGAGGAGGAAGAGTACTACTTACCTTGTTGGCCTTATCCATGTAAAATCTTTAAAGTACCTTTTGAATTCATTTTTATTGTGATAAGTACAACTTCTTTGCTCATCTATCCTGAGTGATAGAAATTCTTAACAATTGCTTTAAGCACCCAGGTCCTTCATGACAAAAGACTTATACAACTATTTCTTTAAGTCTTTTATCTTGCAAACATTCTTTCCAATAATAAGAATATCATCTATATAAGGTAAGAGGATAATAAAATCATCATTAAAAAAACATTTGCATAAAAACACACAATTTTCTAAAGTAGTTTTCATATAACACCTTTTAAAGACTAATTCAAGCATTTTATACTATTGTCTTAGAGCCTGCTTCAACTCACAAAGACTTTTCTTCATTTTGCAAATATAACCTTGTTTCCCTTTCACTTTAAACTCCTCTAGCTGCTTTATATAGATTTCTTCATCCAAATCACCATGAAGAAAGGTTGTCTTCATGTCCATTTGTTTAATTTCCAAGTTAAGACTAACTGCTTAACCATGTAGTGCACTAATAGAGGCCATCTTAATTATAGGAGAAAAAATTCCTTAAAATCAATACATTTGTTATGTCCAAACCCTTCAATAACAAGCCGTGCCTTGTACCTTGTACCTTGTACCTTGTACCTCGGCCTCGCGGTTGTGTTCCTAATATTTAATTATAAACATTCATTTTTTCCTACCTTATGGTAATTTAACCAACTCAAAGGTATGGTTGTCATGCAAATATTGCATCTCATCTAGCATTTCCTCAGTCCACATGTCCTTAAGTCAATCTTTGTTAGCTTCCTCATCACTTTGATTCTCCTGCATCAATTAGTAAGACATAATCATTTACAAAGTCTCTAGTAAAGGGTAAACAAGTTCTAGTAGACCTTTTTAATATGTTTCCAAGAATCTCCTCTAATGATTGTTCCACTTCAACATTATCGGGTTCTACTTCCTTTATAGGAATATCAACATCAACATCTTGTTGATTATTATGGGCATCATTTGCATCTTATTCCTCTCTTGGTGTATGAGGAACTATAAAAAATCATTTAGCATACAACTGTTATGAGGCACTGATTTCTCTTCTCTATTGACGTCTATCATATTTTGATCATTCATAAACACAATGTCTCTACTTTTAACTATCCTTTTGCTAGTTGGATCATATAACCTATAGCTGTACTCATCTTGATCATAGCCAAGAAAAATGCATTGTCTAGTCATTATGTTGAGCTTTTTCCTTTCATCTTTAGGAATATAAACAAAATCTTTGCAACTAAAAACATGCAAATGAACATAGATTACATTTTTTTGGACCACATTTTATCTATTACCTAGAATCGCAAAGGAATATATGGTGTGATATTAATGACATAAGATATAGTGCTCAAGGCATTAACCAGAAAACTTTTGTAACCTAACTGTGAAAGCATACATATAACACTTTCAACCAATGTTCTATTCATCCTCTCAGCTAAACCATTGAATTGCGGTGTCTTTGGGGGTTTCTTTTGATGTTTGGTTCCCTTTTTTTACAATAGGCATTAAATGGTCCTAGTTACTCACTACCTTTATCAATTTGTATACATGTAAATTTATTTCTAGTTTCTCTCTCAATTGAGGCCTGAAACTACTTAAATGTAATATTCGATTTCTGGAACATGCTTAGGGTTAGAACCCTAGATCATTGGAAATGAATAATAGCATTGAGATTATTCCATTCTCATGCAAATCATTAGCATACACATATGAATTATAATTTGTACACATTACGAAGATAGCATATGCACTCAATTGACATATTTCGGGATATGAAAGATTAAAAATGAACATGATGTGAATTCTAAATTGTTATGTCTTGAATTTTGATTTGATTGGATTCCAGTTAGTAATTTGGAATTAATTATGACTAATTGGGAGAGTGATGAATTAAGATGTACATTTGGATTAAGAAAAATTTCAAGTGGTAAAATAAATTGATACATGAAAAATTAAGGTGACTAAGCCTATAATTAAGTGACATTTGGCATAGATAAATAAGTGACAAATGGATCAATTATCGAGTGACAAGTGGATCAATAATTAGGAGACATGTGGACAAATTATTAGGTGACATATGGCAGCTTAAGGAGTGGATTAATGGCAAGTTATTAATTAGGCAAATGTCTTCCATGCCTTAATCAAATGAAGACACCTAGCATATTGATGAAACAAGTTTCTACAACAAAGTTTCTGTTGCCTCCTTCTTTGTTTCTCCACCGAATTTGCTCCTATCTTCTCTTTGCATTTTAGTTTAACCCTAGATAAAATTACTACAAAAAAGCTAGAATTCAATCCTTTACAAAATAACAAAGAAACTAGCCTATTGTTACCTTCATCTTGCTGTTGAAACTAGCTCATTTTCACCTTGAGGTTGTGTTGATCTTGCTTACATGGAGGGCTAGTATAATATGGAATTTTGAGCTGAGTTGGAAGCCTAATAACTAAGTAGCAATCTGATCTTTATGGCATGATTAATAGTATGAGAATGATGCTTGAATTGGAATGAGATGCGTATGATGTTGGTGATGATATGTGTTAGAATATATTAGATAAAATTAGAAGTTTTTATGCTTGTTCTTGATGTATAAAAAATCGTGGAGTGTAGGTTGATTTAAGGATGAATTAGATCTAGATTTTAAGTATAATGAAGGTGAATGTATGCTAAAGGAAGATGTAAATATAGTGCTCTTGAATTGAGAAAGAATTAGGACTATATATATGATAATGTATGATAGCTTCTAGTTTGATTTTTGATGTATGAAAGACCATGATTTATAAGTTATCAATTGAATAATTTTGAGCTAGATTTGGAGTATAATTCAGGTCTAAATGAGGTTGCATATTGAACATGAATTCTGGAAAGTTTGAAGTGGTTAGCGCGTATTCCAGTTGGATGCATTTGTGGAAAAATGAAAGGAGAAAAGGCAAAGCACGATCGTGGCCTTAAGTACACAATCGTGGCCTAATTATTTAGGCTCTTTCACGATTGTGATATAGTCCCCACAATCATGGCCTATTGCACAAGCTTCTGTCACTATAGTGGGAAGGTTCACCACGATCGTGGGCTAGCATAAATAGTGAAATGATGTCTTTTAAGTGATGTTTGAAACAACTAATACTAAAGTACTTTATTATGGTGCATATGGACTTGATTGAGACTTAAAATGAATCTAATTTGATGTTGAATAAGTTGGTTGAATGTTTGATAAGTTGAGGTTGTTAAATGATGTTATAACTTAAGGAAGAGCTTGTTCAATAACAATGTATTTAATTTTGAAATGAAGGAGTGCTAAAAGAATGAAGATGTTCTTATTATGTAAGATTGGTTAAGAAATGAGAATAAGGACACATACTCACGAAAGTCATTAAGCATGCACTGAACATGACATATGTATATATGTATATGATTGAATATGTATTTGATTGATCAACTTTGTAAAGTGAATTTTGTGTGTATTGAATGATATTAAACACACAAGTCGAACGTCAGAATCCAAACATTTCCAGATCATCCAGGACATAGCGTAATCTGAAGCGTACTGTGAGTCAACCTAAATGTTTTCACTAGGATTGATTTATTTATGTTTAACTTCCAATTATTGAATTGTTAATGATCTGATTGTGATAATTCCAGACTTTAATAGTCCGAGGAGTTTGATATTTGGGAATGTATTGGGAGTGTTTTGATTGCATATAAATCTGAAAGATATCTGTATACTCAACAAAAATGTTGAATATCGGACTTAGGTCCGATGAGCATGTGAATCTGATTGTGCATTATAAATAAATGTTATTGATGGCATATTTTGAGATTTGATGCATCATATTGATATGCATGATCAGATAAAGGCATTGTGATCGGAATGGCTAGTCTAAAAGAGCTTAAAGCTTAGATATGCACATAAAGAGCCACAGGCTAAGTGATTAAAGAGCCCGATATCCACAATAGGTATGAGACGAAATGTGAAATGAACCTGATAACCACAAAGGATATGGGATAGTAATAGGTGCTCAGTCACAACAAAATAAAAACGAAAGTAGAGTTCATATGTATATGCATTTGTAAACATATGATTGTGAAAACATTTCTGAATTGTGATGATATTGTTATGTGCCATAATTGTGTACATTTGATAATATGATTGATTGAGATAGATGGATGAATTATTATGAAAATTTTAAATGAAATGTGTGCAACTCATGATGAATTGTTGAGATGAGAAATATTGTGCACTTAGTTTATATTTGAAATATTTGATGTTCTAAATGAGTGAGCATATCGAGGATGGGTCGCTTACTAAGTTCGCAAAACTTATCAAAATTGCAACGTGGCTTTTCGTCTTTTCAAGTACGAAAGAGGAGACCTAGTTCTTAAGACACTCTAGAAGATCATTTGGAATTAAGAAATGACTCAAAGGTCTGGTCAGCTAATATATGAGGAGTTGTAGAATGTGTTTATGTAGTTTCTCATTTCATGTAAATCTTTTGTAAAGTGAGTAGTAAACTCTCCAAACACTGTTAATGATGTAAATATTTGTTTAATAAAATGTACTTCTATAGTGTAAATTATATTAGTAAATTAATGGGAAAAGTTGATCTTTTTAATGTTTCGAAAGTGTATGATGCCATAATAAGTGTATATGACTACTCTAACATGCCATTGTCATAGCGTATGTTCTTGAATGTCCTCTGGATGTTCAAGTATATACTCTATGGTAGTAGGGTGTTACATTAAAAGTATACAAGACTTGATGTTTCAATCTTAAGTTTTCATAGGACTACAAACATTAGAATGCACTAATTCTAATAACTTAGGTCTTCTACTTAATGGGAAGGACACTTTGTTCTACTTTTACGCTAGACAGTGATCACACTTTTTCAAGTGTGATCCATTTATCCTAGATATCAAATTCCTTTTGGCTAAAACTGCAATTCCCTTCTCACTCATATGACACAGTTGTTTATGCCATAAATCAATTTATTACCTGATTTAGCTATATTGACAACATCTTTAACTATCTTGGCTTGAGTTAACTATAAAGTTGAATAACTCTTACCTCTAGCCATAATTATAGATCCTTTAGAGAGCTTCCACTTTTATTTGCTATCAAATCCATCATCACAGAGCTTATCAACAAAAAGAAGACTGAGTTGAATATCTAGAATATGCTCGACATGCTTAAGAGTTGACTTAGACCCATTAGAAGTCATCAAACACACATCTCTAATGCCTGCATATTTAGTCATACCTCTATTTCCTATTTTAACATTGTCAAAGTCACCATATATGTATGATGTAAATGCATCTCTTCTAGCTGTAACATGAATTAAAGCACCATTGTGTATCACGCAACTAGTATCATCATGTACAGAATTAATGGCATTAAGCTTTTAAACTAACAGGAGATCTTTAGGAATGAAATTGACTCTGTTATCATTTGCACTTAGGTTCATTTTCTTTTCTTTCCCCTTATTCTCCTTGTTTCATTTCTTCCATTTGTAACAATATTTCTTGAAATGCCCTTTCTTCCCAAAGACATGGCACTCAAAATCTCTGTACATTTTCTTTGAATTGCTCTTACTGTGATCTCGATTTTTGGTACATCTACTTTTACTTCCCCTCCTAGATTCTATAATTAGAGCTTTTGGACATAAAGAAGAAACATGTGGGTTCCTTCTCATCTCCTCATTAAAAACGCCACCCTTAGCAAGATCCATAAACATTATTCTATCAGGTGTAATTTTAGTTGAGGAAAAAAGTCTCCCAAGATGTAAAGTGATAAAAAAACACAAACATTGAGCTTCTTCATCAAATTTGATTTCCATATAAGAGAATTGACCGAGGATCCCTTAGAAGGTGATCAAATGGTGTACCATTGAATTTCCATCCTTGTATCTCAAGGTTAAGATCTGCTTTATCAAGAATAGTTTGTTACTCCTTGTCTTCCTTGCATACAATTTCTCTAATTTGTTCCAAAATGCTTGAGCATTTGTCTCCCCACTAATGCGTTTCAACATGTTATCATCTACCCATTGTCTAATGTATTCACAAACTTATCGATGTAGCAAAGCCTATTTTTATTCTAATTTATTTTCATATTTCTCTATTGCAAGCACAGACAAATAATAATCCTTCACATAGAGTAGGTCCTCCATCTTACCCTTTTAGAGAGCAAACTTAGCCCCATCCAAATTAATCATTATACTTGTGTTAACTTCCATTATACATAATAACAATTCACCAGTAGAACAAGGCCCTGATACCATTTTAATAGAAAAGAATCTCGAAATTAAAACTTTTTAATGACAAAACAATAAATAGTAAACACAATAATTTAACAACAAAATATCTCGCCTTTAATGTGAATGAGATTAAGAAACCATGGCCCAAAGCGAATTTAACTATCACTAAAATAATTAAAATAGTCTAACTAGTTTCAATGCTTAATCATAGGATGATAACAAATCATAATTCTCCATAATAGATCGCTAGTACATGATAAACAAAATGAAAGAGCAAATAAAGCTAATAATTTCAATTTATCTAAGCTACAGATATAACCAAATCTATGTATGCTAGATACCACCAAATGTCAATTCCACCATAAGGAGTAAAGATTGTTAAGTTTAGAACTCCTATGCAAAATTTCAGTCAAATCTACTATAAGTGATTGAACTAATATTCACGATAATTCTAGACAGGTTACAAAACTCCAATGGGCAATCACATTTTACAAATTTAAGATCAATATGTTAGGTATCTCCATAAAAGATCTCAGCCAAATTTGACAAGAAGTAGCCAACCAATCAACTTTTTATTCAAAAAGTACATAGGCTGAAATTTGAAGAAAGAATTGTGTGTGTATATTTGACAAAGAAAGACAATCGTCTCTCCTTCTTTTTCACCTGATGTTTAGCAACTATCATTAATATTTTTAGGGTTTTATATATTTTTTAATTTCAAAAATAGATTTTATAAAATTTGGACCATTCTCCACATAAGAGTGAAACTCGAAAAGCCCAACCCATTATAGCTATCTTTCATGTATCTTTCGTTGGAATTTTCCTATTCTTTTAAAAGAAAGTTGCATCTCATTATTGATGGTAAGAGAATGTATGACCAAGTCTCTACAATAATATCTCTTTGGCTGCTTGATGATCTATCTCGCTCTATTCTTAAATATACCGTGTTAATGCTTTCTTCCTAATGTTATTCAACTTTTGTAACTAAAATTTCAACCCCCTTAACACCTATTCCAAATTGTTTTAGTGCCATTTGTACCATCTTTGAACCAATATTGCTTGCTATTAACCTAATCTTTTCCATACGTTTGCCTTAACATATATTGCTTCTCAAATACTATATTCTTTAAAGTTATCTTATATTTTTTATTAAGCTTATGGAACTTACATAAGTTTAACTTCTCATGTTTGTCATTCTTTAATAAACTCTGCTTATAAAGTTTTATTTTCTCTTGCTCACCAAGATGACTCACCCCCATATACCACACTATAGTACTATTATGCTTCTGCCCTAAAGAATGAAAAATAACCCATAGATCTCATTACTATATTTCTTATTGACATATGGTACGCTATAATTTTTTTTCATCACAGTAAACACAACTTTTATCACCTTAAGCTATCCATCATCACCAAAAAATTTATACCTTTAATCATCAAGAGTAACTATAGAAATCATATTCTTTTGAAACTTAGGAACATACCAAAACCAATATTTAAACAATTTTAGCATGGATTTTAATTAATAGTGAACTACTGCCTTTGATAACATGCTCCCATCATCACTCAATTTGACAATACCATTCCATTCTTGAAAAGAACATAACTAATTCTTATTGAAAGTCATATGATAAGATATGTTAATATCTATCACCCACCAATTTGTAAGATCATAATTACTTATATTCAAAACATCACTATTTCTTCCATCCTCTTCATCAAAACTCTCCTAGATTGCAGTAGTAATTGCCTTTCCATATATTTCCTTTCTTGTTTTTATTTTTTTATTGTGAACAGTCCCTCTTAAAATGCCTTTTGTTCTTTACAGTTAAAGTATTTAATAACTTTATGCTTAAATTTAGATTTTAACTTAGTCTTATTTTTATATCATTTTCCTTATTCCTTCCTCTACTAACAATTAAACCCATATTTGGTCCATTTCATATGTGTAAAAGACCTTGTTTTTTCAAATTTTAGATTGTAAAGCACATTTCATATTACTGAAAAAAGGTAGTCTTTTTATCATATAATATGGTATTAACAAAATTCTCATATGAATTTGTAAGAAATATAAAAGAATTATTGTAAGGCCCCCAACATATATCCTGGAAGTATTATAACATGTCTAAGGTGTATTAAGAAGTAAACATAACAAATTAAGTGCATCTAAGTATAGTAAGAGACATAATGGTACTTAATGTAAAAGACATGGGTAAATGGATAATTTACTCGTTTTGGCATGGACATACATATTTAGATGTGAAATATGTATAACAATTTTTGATATGTTTGCTTGGATTTATAAGCATGATATAAGGGTAATTGATAAAATAAGTATATCATAAGCAAACGAGATGTTGTTGGTTAAATTAGATGTGTTTTTGTGTTGCTTTTGCATGATAAGACCAAAGTTAGTTAATTTGGGATGTGTACTTTGCTAGATAGATAGGTTCTACTGAACAGACTTCTATAATTTGGCCCTATCTTAGCCTATAGATCTCTAAATTAGATAATTCAAATTGAAGATTAGACTAGAGGCATAGGTATAAAATTTTGATGAAGGAACTGAAATTTGATTTTGCCTATAAGATTTTTGAATTCTGGCTTGAAGTTGAGTTCTAACTGTTGTCTATGTTTTCAAATAGCCTGTAGTTTTTTTGGTATAACTCCCAATATAATTAACCAAATTGTAATTGATAAAATCATAGGTTAATATGGGAATTAAAAGAAGAAGAAGGACTAACATACAAATTTTCTAAAGTTAACACATAGACCAATTGGATTAAAGCATGTGTGACCAATGAGATTAAAGCTTGTGTGCGTCCAATAGAATTGTAACACATGGTCTAATAGAATTGTAACACATGGACTAATGGGATTGCAACATATGGTCCAATAGGATTGTAAAATATGGTCCAATGGGATTGAAACATGTGTCTAAGACTAGAAAATTCATGAAAAGACATACGGAGAGGGGAGATGGACAACACTTTTAGGGTTTAACTTTAGATTTTTTTCCTCTCCATTTCACCTTCTTCATCCCATCATTTTTTATGTAAGAAATCAAGTCAATCTTAGGTAAAAATCAAGGTAAAATTTAGGAATTTTCTCTTTTCCTTTACCTTTTCTTGCTTTGCTTATGAAGAACTAAAATTATAAGGTTGGAACAGGGATTGAGATGTGTATTTATGGTGTTTCTAGTTGGTGAGTCAAGCAAAGTCAAAGAGGAAGAAAAGAAAAGGCATTAGAAGAACTACTTTGCCAATTTTAAGGTTTGAGACTACACTTAATTTAATTCCTCTTTGCGTGTATGTTTGAATGGATATAAAGATTCATTTGGATATAGAATGGTTTCTGGGATGATTATTGGTGTTATTTTGGTGTTACTTAATATGGAAATGGTTGTATATGACAAAAGAATATCATGTAGTGGAATATTGTCTTAGGTTTGTTTGAACCAATCACATTGTTTGAGTCATAACTCAGCCTACATGCCTCTAAATTGGGTCATTTTAGTTGCATATGAAACCTAAGACACAGAAATAAAAATTTCTAAAGAGATTATGGCTTAATTCTAGCTTTATGATATTGGAAATTGGAATCGAAAATGGTGACCTGCTGTTGCCTCTGTTTTGGAGTAGCTTGTGATATTTGGTCTATATCTCATATTAGGAAGTTCAAATGGTCTTATTGTTGTTGCTATGGAAACTAAAGACATAGGGGAACAAATTTATAGAAGACTCAAAACCTAATTTGAACTTTTTCTATATGCATATTAAGGAACAATTGGAGTTCATCAATATGATTTGCTTCTAGACTAATTGTTTGCCTATTTTTAGACCACCATAGGCTTAGCCTAAATTGCACTATTTTGAGTTTGTTTCTGTTTTTGATTTTTAGAATCTTATTTGAACCTTTTTGAATGTGTATGAAGCTTTTCAAACACCTAGAAATAAATGAAATAGGACTTACCATATATAAATTAGGTAATTGAACATCAGAATTTAAGATTGAGCATAATGCATTCCAAAGAAAACTTGCATTTACATAAATGATTTGTATGCATATTTATTGCTCATAAATGTATAGTATGATTATACAAGTGTGATTTTGACACCCTTATAATGGTGGTAAGTTATGACTTACATGTATGAACACAAATACAAATTTTATGACTTGAAATGTACATCATATGACTTGTCAATATATGAATTGTGAAAATGGAAAATGGTTAAAGGAAATGTTACAATGTCTGCTCTATTTTCTTGGTGATGGATAGATAGATATGCCTATAAGGTTACAGTGCAGTTGTTACAGTTTGACACCAATGGTGTCTTCATTTTGAGACTATAATGTCTCCACAGTTTGATGCCTTAGTATCCACAATCTAATGCCTTTAGGTATCCACCATTTGATGTATTTGGGTAACCAGAGTTTGATATTGTCGGGTATCTATAGTTTTGATATCTTCAGATATCCATAACTCTCGTTATCCATACCCACGGAAATGTATAGGCCTAACAAAGAAATTAAAGTAAATGGTTATAAATAAGAAATATATCATGACAACATAAATAATTAATATTGATGAGCATTTGCATTTGTATTGATAATTTGTATCAATGAGCATTGAATATCAAAGTTTGGCTTATAAATGTGCATTTTCAGTATATGGATAATATGTTGAAGCATATTTACATTATGTACTTTGCTTAAGTATGTCATCATTGTTTACATGAGCATTGGATATCAATGTTTGGTTTATGATTATTAATTTATGGTATATGAGTTGTGATATTTCTAAATGTGTGTGCTTGGTGGATGACTGCTGCGAGTGGTCATCTGAACTAAGTGTTTTCTCCATTAAACTTTCAAGCTTAGCACAGGTGTTAATCCATATAGGTCAAGTTCATAGGAGTAAGGTACTGGGAACATCTGCAGGGACCAAGGCCAACAACTAGGAGTAAAAGTACCTTTGGAATGTGTTTCAGTTTAAGATGATTGTACATGTAAAAGAGTAAAGGAAATTTTATGTTTTCTTTTTGTATTATCATGTTAATGTAAAGATGTATTACTACTTTTTAATGATAATGTTAAGTGATGTAAATTTTTGTTATATATATATATATATATATATATATATGTATAGTATTGAACAGAAAGATATGTGATAAAGAGTCCCTATAAATGAATAGAAATGTATATCATCATTATTTGTATAGGAATTTGGTTGCCATGTATGTAGGTGGTTGCAAGTTCCATATAGGAGGTGTTACATTTTGTAAATGAATCTTTGTATACATTCAAATATATACAAATACAGAAATTAACGAAGTGAAGTCCCAAACCTTAAAATTAGTAAAGTAGTTCTTCTAATGCCTTTTATTTCCTTCCTCATTGGCTTTGCTTGACTCACCAAATTGGAGCTTTCTCCAACTAGAAGGAGACCAATGCAATTCTCATATCTTTGTCTGACATTGATTAACTTTTGAATTTCATTATTTACTAAGATTTCGAAGTATATCTCACTTCACGTATGTGTGTTTGTGAGATATGTTTAAAGACTTAACTAAGTATTGAAAAGTAAAAAAATGTGTAATTTTATTTATTTTGAAAATATTTCATTCTTTTTAACGTATTAACATTTTATAATATTAAAAATTGACTTATATTAAATATTTCAAATTATTTAACAGAAATGACATATAATTCACTATTGTACGCATTGAAAGTATGAATGACCATTTTAATTAAAATTTAATAGTAATTTATTTAAAATAATTTGATGCAAATTCAATAAAAATTTGATTTGAGAATATTTAATATTACAAAATATTTTTAAGTATTAAATAAAAGATATTTTAAACCAATAAATTTATAAGAAAATCTATATCTTTTGTCTCGTTAGAAATTATGATCAGTTACAACATACTTGCAATGATTTTGAGTTATTAGTATTCATAAAATCAATAAAAGAAACATATTTCCAAAATCACATCGATGGTTTGTGGTGTTTTAAAATGAAACTAAAACATGAATAAAAGATAAGTCGTTAAATTTCTTAAATCGACCAATCACTAAAGAACTTAAAGGTAAGATGAAGGATTTGATAATTTATGGAAGATCATATGATATGTTGCGAACTATACCTTATAAATTTTATAAGGTAAAAGATACACATTTTTCAATATAAATATAATACGTAAATTAATCAAATGTCTAATATGATAATAAACTTAATTTTTCGATTTAACTCAAATTAATTTAATTTAATAATTTAAAATAATTATAAATTAAAAAATATTCCACCTTCGACTCTCAGTGAAAAGATTCCTCAACCTGTAACACTGCAACTCCCATCACGAGACGAACAAAAGGTACCGAGTTGCATCATTAGTCGACAGATAGAAAGGACTGGGATTTATCTCATTTTCATTCCCGCAAGATCCATACTGGAGACTTTCATATCACACTGATTACGTCCTATATTCGTTCTTGTCTAGATGGGTTGACAAAGAAATAGAACTGTAATTTTGGTTTGAACATTACTCAAGATAAACATGAGCTGCCTGTCGCAGAAGTGGAGGATAATCAATCATTTCATTGATAAGAAGAATGCCTATTGATGTATTATGTCACTTCCTGTCGGGACTCACAACGTGCCGTTTGATGCAATGGCAATACTCTCCTGATAGTTATTCGTCGTTTTATGGAATGTGCTTCTGATAGACTTGGATAGCTACTTACATGGTGTGAGGTCCTGTCCGACCCAGTTCTGTGAGCTCCGTTAGAAGAAGAGCAGCAAATGGAAGACTCGCATAGGCCATACCGTAGTGGACGGATGGTCCCAAGCTAGTGCTATCCAACTTGGCATTTAGGTTATGTTCAACGACTCACCCACTGGGGTATTGGCTATCTGGCGTAGCGGCGTTGTCCAAGACAAACTGTATAACAAAGATGAGTCGTCAAATTGCGGTTGTAGTTCCCTCTACTAAGGCAATTTATGCAATTACATTCGTAATTAATATAATAATTTGTATTAATTAACCAAATATCTCAAATTCGAGTCTTCGAAATGGAGAAATTTGTTTGGCCAGTACTTTACCCCTTATGGGCTGACCCGATATGAGCGATGATTAATCTGAATGTGGATGACTTAAAGGCGCCTTCCTATAGTTGGAACCCTCCTAGAACACCTGGTGGACTAACCAAAAAATAATAATAATAATTTGTAAATGCATTAGCTGTAATTATAAATGCTAACATAGACTCTTAAATATTCGTTCACCAAAGCATATTATCCTTTTTAGTTTGCAACCTTAAGCCAATTGAAAGTGTCCATTGCATCATTCAACATGCTACTTTAAACTTAACAATTGATAAAGTTCCGCTTAATAGCTATTGGTTCGATATTGAGAAAGGGATCATTTAGTAACAACTAGAACTAATTGATTTCACTTTTATTTTTTGTTATAATTTTAGTTTTTAGTTTATATTTATATTTATATTTTTAAATAAAAATAAAATTCTTTTCGGTTATTAAATTGATGTAATTATATTTTTATTATTAATAATAATTCATATTAGATAAAATTTAAAGATAAATTAATCTTATAAATAAATTAATTAATTAATTTTAATCTCTTAAATAATATTATTAATAAATTATCAATAAAATATAATAATATAATAATTGTTTTTATATTTAAAATAAATTTTATTTGAAATTTGAATTAATTTATTAAGTAATTATTAAATTGAAACTAATTATGGAAATTAAAATAAATTAAGTTATTCATAATTTTTATTAGTGATTTAATAATAAAAATATTACATAATATAATTCTTATAATTTTTATAAGTTATGAAAATTAGAAAAATAAAACTAAAAATAGAAATAAAAAACTCAAATAATAGACTTTTTTTAACTTAATTTGAAAATAAAAATTGACAACCAAAAATCAAAGTGAAAGCAAACATGTCAAGTTATCATTTACTTTCACTTTTTTGTGATTTTTAATTTTAGTTTTTGTTATAGTTTATTACTCATAATAATTAAATATTAAATACAACTTAGAGGATAAATTAATTAAGTAAATGAATATTATTTTAATCTCTTATACAATATTTATTGGCAAATATTAATAAAAATTATTATCTTTTGTTTAAATACATAATAAAATATGTAAACTTTATTTATAAACTAATATTTATTTATTAGTTATATTTTATAAATTAATTTGGAAATTATTTATTTTTAAGCATATTTTAAATTTATTTATTAAATAAATATGAAAATTTTGTTCTTAAAATAGTTTATTTTAATTTTTAATTATAAAAGTAAAATGAATAATGAAACTATATTAGTAATGATTCTTATTAATTAATAATAAATAAGACTATTGTAAAAATTAAATAGAAAGTAGAAATAAATTTTTATTACTTTCATAAATTATAAAAACTAAAACAACCAAATCAAAAATCAAAACTAATAAGTTTTTTATTAAATTTAAAAATTAAAAATTAAAATAAAACCAAAGAGATCTTGAACTTTTTAATTGTGGATAATTAATCATGCTCCAATCACAGATATTGTAAACAATTGTAACAAATTGCGGTAAGAAATTCGACTTCGACCGCAGCAGCATCTAAATGGTTTAATCTTTAAACCTTGCCAGAGATCCAGTACTGATCATTTTCGAATGTTGCTGGACTTGAGCTGGGTTAGCTATTATGTGGGTCAAATAGTATCAGGTGTCGTTGCTGGAAGAAGCTTAAATAGAGACAGATCCAACCCGAACAAATTAAAGGGTAAAACTGGAATTTGAGAGAGAATCACATTCAATAAATATGATGATTTTCTAACGGTCAGATCTGTTTAAGACGCCACCCCCGCCCATTACCTTCGTGTATTTCCCCGTTCATCGGTAATTCCTCCGCCTTGGAGCTTAATCCAGATCTAGGGTTTCACCTCCCCGGCCACTTGAAGTTGACTGTTCTTTTAACTCAGCTAACTGACATGAACAGTGAAGTTTGCCAACTCAAGGAACTGGTAAATTAATCTAAACTACTTGGTAATTTCCCTAATCACAGCTCCGACAAGAGTCATTGTGACTTTTATTGTGACTTTTTATTTTTTGTTATTTTTATTCGGCTAAAGTGTTGAAAATTTTGCGCAGGAAGTGGAGCACTTTGAGATTCGTGAAGTTCTACGTTGTAAGTCATATTTATTGCCTTCCAATTGTGAAATTGTCTAATTGTGCATTTTAGTGTGGGTCATTAACTTGAACTAACTGATGTTAATTGAATTGGAAAGAAAATAATCGCTAAAGAGTATTAAGTTTTTGTTGCGAGAATTACTGATTGATTCTTTCCTTTTTGTGTAAATTTTTTGGTTAATTTTTGGACAGGCATATTGCACACGATTGTGTTTCATCGGGCTTTAGGTCTTGTCTAGCTTAAAGATATTGACCTAGAACTCTTTGACATGACATATGTAAGTGAATATAATTGTCCATCTAATCTTTGCAAGACATAGTTCTTTGATTCCATTTTAGAATTTGGACAATGAACATTGTTGCTCAATATCAACATTCTTCAACACTCACTCAATACCTTTAATATCACTGTTAATCAACGTAAGTTTCATAACTTTGAAGCATATGTAGATAATAGGATTAGAAAATTTTCTCCTAAAGATGGTGGTGTTAGAAGTTGTAGAATGAGAATGTAGAATGAGAAGAAGTTTTCTTTGTGTGTTGCTTAGAATGATACTACAGGTATTTATACATGAATACATAGGTTTAAAATGGAAAATAATCCCTATAATCATGCT
>JAOQMS010000178.1:27982062-27999082 GCA_027563885.1 Erythroxylum longipes | reverse complement strand
AGATAAAACGATAATGGTTAAGGTGTTCGCTTTGGGAGATAAATTCACGTATTAGGTTATGCTGCATGCGAGTTGGATTTCAGAAATGGGGTCAAACAGGTACAATTTTAAAAAGAAAATTATTTTAGTAGATACTGAAATTAAATTCCTCTAATTAAGGGCATGTATGCAACTTCATGTAACTCCAAAAAAGGTCTTGTTATAAGCTATAATTTGATTGTCCAAAAAGTTTAACTTTGGTTCTCTATTTCCTATGTATACATGTTGCTTTACACTAGTTTACTTCTTTTTGTTTTTCATTTCCTACAAGGAATTGTAACACGAATTGTAACACCGATGTCTAACTTTCAAATGTTAGAAGGTACATCAACATTATTGATTCTAAATAAACCTTCATCAAAAGATTACCTTTCTTTTATAGTTTGTCCTTAAGCTTCTTACTATCTGCCTTCTTGTGCTTAAAATTTTGGAAGTAATTGCCTTTTCTTTTGAACCCCTCATTCTCGAGAGCTTTGGAAGCAAAAGTTATTACTCACCCATGCCCTTTATTGCCCATATTTTTTTTCTTGAAAGGCTTGTTATTGATACTCTTTGGTTGAGGTAAAAAGGATCTATTGACCAATAATCTTTGACGATTACATTATATACTGGCAAGAAAATGATTATGACCTTGGGGATACCTCATATCCAACTATCTACAAGGAAGCCACCTATTGTCTTTAATCAAAAATTTGAATAGATGTTATAAATGATGAGATGAACTCTATGTCATAAAATAAAGTGTGGAGTTCAGTATAATTTCAAAAAGGAAACTAACTAGTTATGCAAAAGATACACACTGAAATTAAATTCCTCTAATTGAGGGTATGTATGCAACTTCACGTAACTCTAAAAAGGCGATAAGTTATAATTTGATTATCACAAAAGTTCAACTTTGGTTCTTGTACCATCTCCCATATATTCATGTTACTTAATTCTAGTTTACTTCTTTCCGTTTGTCATCTCCTACAAGGAATTTGTAAAATGAATTGTTACACCAGTGTTTGACTACCAGGTATTAGAATAAATTTCAATAGCATTGGGTTCTAAGCAGACCTCAATTGAAAGATTACCTTTCCTTTATAATATGTCCTTAAGCTTCTTATAATCTGCCTTCTTGTGCTCTAACTTCTTACAGTAATTGCATTTTCTTTTGAACCCTTCAATTTTTTAGAGCGTTGGAAGCTAAAATTGCTACTTGCCCATTCCTTTTGTTGCCCATATTATGTTTCTTGAAAGGCTTGTTATTATTGATATTCTTTGGTGGAGGCAAAGGATTCTTTGACCAATAATCTCTAACCACTACATTGTATACTAGCAAGAACATGAGTATGACATTAAAGGCACCTCATATCCAACTACCTACAAGGAAGCCACCTTTAGTCTTCAATCCAATTTTTTGATAGATGAGATGAATGATGAGATGAACTCTATGTCACAAAATGAAGTGTGGAGTTTGGTGTAGTTACCAAAATGTTGTAAGTCCATTGGATGCATTTGAATTTTTAAAATCGAGCGTGACACAAAAAGTTAAGTGGACAGATATGAAGCAAGGGATTATAGCCAATGAGAAGCTATTGATTACAAAGAAGCCTTCTCTCGTATTTTCACTAAGGACTTGTTACGATTCATCATGGTAATTGTAGCTCATTTTGACCTAGAGGTTATCAAATGAATGTGAAAATGACTTTCTTAAGTGGAAGCTTAAGGGATGATGTCTACACAGTTCAACCTATTGGCTTTGAAGTAGTAGAGAAAAAGTATATTTTTTGTAAGCTCCAAAAGTCAATTTATGGGGTTTATGGTCTTTGTTTCAAGGCCAGCAAAATTTTATTGTGCCTACAATTGTATCTTTCTCTAGGAGCACTTGTTCCAAGAATATTAACATTAAACTTTACTTTGTCATAGAGAAAGTTGCGGAGCCTCTCATTACTATTAAGCACATAGTTTTGAGTAGCATGTTAGCAGATCCACTAACTAAAGACTTATCTATCTGTGTGTTTAAAGAACATGTCTCTCTTATGAGCTTATTAGGAGACCTATACATCTTATCAGTGTTTTGGTTGTGTATGATCATTTTGACTATGCATATTATTATAGAAACATTATAATATGATTCTACAATCCAAATGGGAAAATGTTAAATTTATTAATTGAACACTACGTGGCTTTATAGTTTTTTTGGCTAAGAAACTGTTATTAGTTAAGACTTGATGGGAAGACTATTGTGGATACAGAGTACAGTACTTATATCCAAACATTCTGTTGTTTTTTGTTACTTAGACTTTGTGTTCATCTTCTCTATCTGAATTGGTCAACTTTGAGGATTAGCATCTTAAGAAAAAGGAAAATTGAACTCTTGATGTCTTGCAATCAATATGCTCATGTTAACAGCTTGATGTTGCCTTTTTGAACTGCTCTTTTTGTTCATTATTTAGGTGCAATGCGCAGATGTCGAACTTGAGAAGAAAATAGATGAAAAGTTCGAGCAATTCATAAGTTGGGTAGACAAACACCCCAATAAAAAAAGTCAGGTATGATGTTACTGAAGACTATTGATGCTTGGATCTCAATTTTTATCACTTCTGGTGTATCGTTTATTACATTTTTAGGCCTATAGCTGTAGAAAAAGTATTTGGACGATAAAAGTGAAAAGTTAATTGGGAAGCTTGTTGAATTTCAGGCGTTCCATCACCATACATTTATTTAAGAGTCAAGCCTGAAAGGGCAGTTTCTGCGCACAGTCTATGTTACAAGCTTAGTCAAGATCATCATTTTCTTGATATAGACTATATCATGATTGCTTTAGTCTAGTTATAAGTCCAAACATCTTCTCTGTTTTCTAGCTGGTTGCAATCCGTTGTCTTATTAATATGTTAATGTTACTTATTGACTTGCAAGCTGATGATGCAGATATGTATCTCTTTTTATGAAGTGAAAAGTAAAAAAGACTCATGGTTCACCAATAAAACTGATCGTCTATTTTGGGAAAACTGGTACATCAATCTATGTGTAGCTCAACATCCAAAGGCCCAATCTGGAAAGTCTCGTCATGCAAAAGTAGTGGTCGACCCTGGAGGTACCTTACCATTATTCGATTAATGTAATGTACTGCTGAATCTTTATCCTCTTGAAATACAGTTATTTTCTTGGTTGTATTATGAATATAGAAAGTGCATCTGAGGAGAGGAGGGTTCGCAGGGAAGCATTTGAAGCATCTCTTCGCGAGGTCTTGTTCCAAATTATTAAATTTGTTAATGAGCAAAAGGACCATGTTCCCTCCATATCCGATGGTGTCATCTACTTTCCCTATGAAATTACCATCCCAAGGTCAGCTGCCCTCTGTTTCTCCTCCTATTTTCACAAGCTTCTTGATTCTGTTGTTAATTTAACTTATTATGCAGGCATAAATTAATGATATTGTCCTTTCTTTCGTTAGTCTTTATCTGGTTTATACTTTCTTGCACCTTAAGTTTTCTTGGTGTGCCAACATGGTTGAGGATAAAGTGATTTTTTTTACTATGTGGGCAAGATATTGACTGTACACAATCTGTGTTCATGAAAACTCAGAACCATCAACTGGCTTTATCTTTTACTGGTTTTCTTAAAATCTTTACGTGCAATGATTCCTTGTGTTTCGAACAGAGGAAGATGACCTTCAAAATGTTCTTGTAGTTTTAGCTAGAAATATGGATGTGTAGGCGGTAAGAATAAACAACAGCTTTTCTTTTCTTTTTTTAGAAAATTAACAACAACAGCTTTTCTTGAAGGAACTATTCTTTAAAATGGGCTTTATTTGAGTGTGATTGATGATTGTTCATCACTTTGAAATGAGTGGAATTCATTACCTGCGAGTAAGTCAAGACGGCTAAATGCTGGAAATATTGCTGTACAACCTTTACCACAGGCCAAAATTGTCCTTACTTCTTCATGTTATGAGTAATCAAGGTTGCATTTATAAGAAGGTCACAGTAAATGAGTTTCAGGCCATTCCACCACTTCTTGTCAGCAATTGCAACAGTTAATTGTATGCCTTTATTTCCTTGCCCTTGGTTAGTTGATGAAGAAGTATTGTGTCACATTTTGCTTGCTAGGAAAGTTCCGTGAAGCTCCTGATCTGACTGTACTACCATTGCTCAGTTCATCGGATTCTTGATTTTGGATGGACATGCTAAAGAGGATGCTACATCCTGGACAACCAACAATGTTTGGCTGACTATAATAGTTGGTTATACAATCCACATCTTTTAGGAGATCTACAGAAAGGGTTTATTTGTGCCTTCTAAAGCACGATGACAATAGTTTGGTGGCCCCGTTGCCTTGATCCAATGCAGCGATGCGTCTAGCAGGTTTTGGGGCGAAAGAGGAGGTTTGTTACCTGTCAAACTTCACCGTTGTAAATATTCGTAGTCCTGTATTATCAATCTTTTGGGACACTCCAGTCGGCATGTATATATCAATATAATCAACTCAAGCTACATTTACCAATGTGTATTGGATGACAATTTGTAAGTGCTATACAGGTTTATTTAGAGCATTTTTACGTCTGAAACTCAAAAAGTGGTAATATTGTATGCTTCTAACATCCAAGCTTCGCACTATCTAGAAACTGATGTTCTATTTTTTAGGACGTTCAAACGAGTCTCACTAGTTCCTTTGTTGATCGTGTAAATTCAAGAGAACAGACACTTTTTGCATTCTTGTTATGGATCTATTCCACTTCTCATGATACTTGTTAGTCCTTGTTTCCCCCATTCCGAATCTGCCAACGAACGCTTTGACTTCAAATTGTCAACGTCATCAATTGTACATGACGGATACTGTTATTAGTTTATTTGAGTATGATCAAGTCATTCTCAATATTACTAGAATACAATCTCGCGAGAAACATTTCAACCCATGCACGTCTGCATCTGAAAACTCTGGTACTTGAAGATGGAGAGGATAACTGGGAAATACTTGGCTTTAATTGATGGAACTTGCCGTGGTGCTTGATGAGATGTACCTCCACTCATGAGTATTTTCAGCCATTGATGAAGTTCATGGTCTCTCTCAGATAAGATGAGAACATGATTTCTGGTTGGCCATAGCTTTGGTGGCTTTCATTGCTTCTCAAGTCGGAGAAATTTCCGGAGAAAATCTCATGCCCATCTTTACGAACATAGGGCAATTTAAAAGAATATGATTGATGGTAATTAGTGGTAGGCATAAAACAATTAAATACCGAAACAAATATGCAATATCAATTCTAATTAATGCGAAACTTATTTAAATAATTTCATGAAAATTATTTTGTTTGTAGGACGTTAGTTGCTTATTGATAACTGAAGAACATTTCTTAAGCCGTTTTACATAAAAGTTCCGTTGTACCATATATAATTGCTTCCGCGTAATGTTGCTTTGATACTATTTTTTGTTAGACCCTTGAACTTCGAAGCACCTCTCAGTGACCTTCAATGAGGAGCCTTATGGGGGAGGTTAGTTGGATTACACGCATAAGGGAGACATACGAAAATACTGAGGCAAACGTGGGCGAGTGTGATCAGACTTGGTCCGAATTTTGGTAGAGTCTCGGACCTAGTGAAGATTGACTCGGCCCAGGCTAAGGACTTGACGGACTAAGGACTTAGACTATGCTCGGATGGATAGACCACAACTAACGGACTTGTTGTGAGAAGCATTGGATCAGGCCAGTGTGCTATGTAGGCTTCGGCGAGATCACACTGCAACATCAGCGGATAGAGATCGTGGGGAGATCTTGGATGATGTGGCGATGACGAGGAGTTAAAGTTATAGTGAAACATAACATCTGAAGATAGCGGAGACCTTCGAGGATAAGGATGCTAGTTTCTTAGTTGAATATAAACTCTATTTTTCTGTTATCCTATAGATTCTATCTTATCAATTAGAGTCCTATTTAGATGAGGGTGTCATCTAATTGGTCCACGTGATGTAATCTGATAGAGATAGACACGATCTTAGCATGATCTTAGGCAGTTCAGTTTTAGTTGGATTCTGAATGTAACTTGACTTCCAAGTCAAGATGCCTATATATAGCTCATTCAAGCTTTGCTCTCAACTCATTTAGAGATAGAGCATTCCTTGTATTCTTTTGAGGGAAAGTAGTATAAAGGTTGGTTTAGCTATATCTCTGTTGTTTTCTTTGTTGCCTTTATTCCTTATTACTTTCATAGCATTGTTTCTTCGAGTGTGTGAGGTAAACACTTCGAGGGTTGTTGAAGGCTGAGTCTTGCTAAAGCGGACCTTAGTGAGACTGTCGTGCAAAGGATGTTGGCGATAAACTTCGGTGAAAGTTCGAGTCCCAAGGTGACCTTTGTATCAACTGATATTAGAGCCAAATTTTGAGATGGCAGTAGGAAAATTAACAGAACGAGTGACTAGGGTGGAAGCACTCATTGGGTCAATTTCTCAAGGGGAGGAAGAGGTCACATCTCACAATACTCGGTTCGAGATGTTGGAGGCCCGGATATGTTGAAGGCACAGGAGGAAGCTCAGCTCGAGATTACTGTACTGAGGCGTGCTGTTGCAACTCTAGATGTCGAGCGGGTTGAGAACTCCACACCACAGCTTTCCCCTGTGAAGGTACATGAACCTAGGGTGTTCGAAGGTGTGCGGGATGCTAAGGTGTTGGAGAATTTCTTGTGGGATATGGAGCAGTACTTTGCAGCTGCTAGGGTACCCGATGCTGAGAAGGTCAATGTGACGGCCATGTACTTGGATAGAGATGTCAAACTTTGGTGGAGAACGAGGACTTCTGCGGAGATCAGTGCGGGTAGAACTCCCGTGGAATCGTGGGTGCAGATGAAGAAGGAGCTCAAGGATCAGTTCCTTCCCATGAATACTTCTTGGCTCGTGAGAGATGCCTTGAAGAAGCTCAAGCAGGATGGATCGGTAAGAGATTATGTGAAATCTTTTTGTTCTCTAATGTTGGATATTGAGAATATGTCAGATGAGGACAAGCTCTTCAATTTCCTATCCGGGTTACAACTGTGGGCTCAAATGGAGTTACGGAGGCAAAACGTGAAGGACATGGTTGGTGCAATCGCAGCCGATGACGCCTTGGTGGATTTTCAGATGGCGAAAGACTCTAAGGCGAACTCCTCAAATTCTTCCAAGGGCAAAGGCCACTCCCAACAGGAGAAGACTGAGGGGAAGAAGAAGAAAGACTCCAAGAAGGGGGATTTCAAGGATAAGGGCAAGCAGAATGGTGGTTCTAAGAACGGAGAGATGTCCTCGAAGAAGGGCAATGTTGCTTGTTACTTGTGCGGTGGTCCACACTTTGCTAGAGAGTGCCTGAGGAAAGAGAAGTTGAATGCCCTAATTGCCGAAGAGGACGGTGAATCTTCCCAAGAAGCGGCGCTAAATTCAATTGCTTTGCTTAATGCGGTTAGTACTGAGTCACTTCCCTTTGATAAACTAATGTACGTGGGTGTGCAGGTTGGGGAGAAAGACGTGACCGTGATGGTGGATACGGGTGCAACCCATAGTTTCCTAGGAGAAAGATGATTCGAAAGTTGGGCATAAGAGTGTCCAATGCCCCGATGAAGATTAAAACTCCTGCGGGGAAGGCACGAGCAGTTGCGAGAATTGCTTACAATGTTCCAATCAAAATTGGAAGTTGGCGTGCCAAGATGAATTTCATTATCATACCATTGGAGGATTTCAAGATAATTTGGGGGTCGATTTTCTCAAAGCAGCAAAGGTGGTGTTGTATCCAAGTTTGGGAGGTATGATGCTAATGCAAGATCAAAATTCCTTCTACGTGAATTGTTGTAGGTTCGACGGTGGAACGACAAATACTACAACTTCGGTAGGACATATTTCGGCCATGAGCTTCAAAAAAGGGTTAAAGAAAGGTGTGGAGACTTATCTCCCTGCCATATGGGAGATCAGTGAAGATCATGTAGTGGAAGTCTCTGATGCGGTTGCAAGTTTGTTGAGGGAGTTTCCGGAGGTGATGCCGAAAGAGTTGCCGAAGACTCTTCCCCCTCATCGTGAGGTAGATCACAGGATCTAGTTGGCTCCTGGAGTGATCCCACCTGCACGTGCCCCATATAGGATGTCCCCGATGGAATTGGCAAAACTTCAGGAACAACTTGGTGAGTTATTGGAGGTAGGGTTCATCCAACCATCTAAAGCTCCATACGGCACCCCGGTATTGTTTCATAATAAGGAAGACGGTACACTTCGAATGTGTGTGGACTATCTAGCACTAAACAAGGTAATGATCAAGAACAAGTATCCGGTACCTTTGGTTCAGGATTTGATGGATAGGTTGTCAAAGGCTAAGGTGTTCAATAAGTTGGATCTTTAGAGTGGGTATTGGCAAGTGTGGATAGCTAAGGGTGATGAGCAGAAGACAACGTGTGTAACTCGGCATGGATCCTACGAATTTTTAGTTATGCCGTTTGGATTAACTAATGCCCCTGTTACATTTTGCAACCTTATGAACGATGTGTTGTACAAGTTCTTGGATGAGTTCGTAGTCGTCTACTTTGACGATATTGTGGTATATAGTGCTAATATGGCAGAACATGTGGAACACTTGAGGCGAGTGTTCGAAAGACTGAGGAAGCACAAGCTCTACGTGAAGATGGAGAAGTGTGAGTTTGCTCAGTTGGAGATCAGATTCTTTCACGTGGTGAGCAAGGGTCAGGTCAGAATGGATCCGAGGAAAGTGAAAGCAATAGTTGAGTGGCAGGCTTCAACGACAGTACAAGAATTACGGAGTTTTCTCAACCTGATGAACTACTATAGGCAGTTCATCTTGGGATGTTCCAAGAAACCGGCGCCATTAACGGACTTGCTGAAGAAGAAGTAAGCGTGGTGTTGGTCGAGTGCATGTGTGGAGGCATTCGAGAAACTTAAATTCGCTATTTCAACCGAACCTGTGCTGAAGCTGCCCGTGTTCGATTTTCCGTTTGAGGTACATACTAATGCGTCAGACAAAGCCATTGGTGGAGTCCTTGTACAGGAGGGTCATCCAGTAGCATTTGAGAGCCAAAAGCTTAATGGTGCAGAGCAGCGTTACTCGACGCACGAGAAGGAGATGCTTGCGGTGGTGTATTGCCTTGAGACATGGCAAGTATATTTGCTAGGAACTAGGTTCGTTGTCTAAACGGATAATGTTGCTAACACATTTTTCAGGACCCAAAAGAAGTTGTCTGCAAAACAAGCCCGGTGGCAGGAGTTTCTTGTCGAGTATGACTTCGTGTGGGAGCATAAACCAGGGAGGCACAATAACGTGGCAAATGCCTTGAGTAGGAAGGAGGTATTTGAGCCCTTTATTCGGTCACGAGGGTGGAGTCAAACCTACTGGAGCAAATCAAGGCGGCAACTCCACTAGACACCATGTACTCTAAGTTGATTTCTCAAGTTAAGGAAGGTGTTGTACGTCGGTTTTGGCTTGACAATGATGGGATTTTGATGACTAAGAGTAGTCAAGTTTATGTGCCAAGCTTTGGTGGATTGTAGAAACAGTTGTTAAAGGAGACGCATGACTCATAATGGGCTGGTCACCCAGAAGTCCAATAGATGCTAACGCTCCTATCTCGTTTCTACTTTTGGCTGAAGATGGAGAATGACGTAGAATTTTATGTCAAGACGTGTCTTGTGTGTCAGTTGGATAAACCGGAGAGAAAGAAGGAAGTCGATTTGTTACAATCGTTATCCATTCCCGAGAGACCGTGGATGTCGGTTTCAATGGATTTCATTAGTGAGTTTCCAAAGGTGGACAACATGGCATCAATCATGATAGTGGTTGATAGATTCTCCAAGTATGTGATCTTCGTGCCAAATCCTGTGACTTGTCCTTCGGATGTTACAGCCGGGCTGTTCTACAAGAACGTGGTCAAGTATTTTAGAGTTCCTGCGGATATTGTGAGCGACTGAGACCACAGATTTATAGGCCGATTTTGGATGTCCCTCTTCAATATGATGAGTTGCGATTTGAAGTTTTCAACGGCAAATCACCCACAAACTGATGGCCAAACAGAAAGAATCAATGGTTTGTTGGAGGAATACCTACAGCATTATGTAAGCGCACGTCAATGTAATCGGTTGAGTTTACTTGATAGTGCACAATTTTGCTATAACTTGCACAGATCTCGAGTAAGCAAGTTCATAGGGGTTTAGTGCCGAAGTACGATGTACCGTTTGAAGTGCTACATAAAGTGGGGAACGTGGCATACAGATTGAAGTTTCTCGAACGATTGAAGGTACACCCTATTTTTCATGTAAGTTTTTTCAAGCCTTACTATGAAGATGCATCAGATCTGAATAGGAGTTAGGTGAAGCGACCACCACTAGTTGTGAGAAAACAATTCGAGGATCAAGTGGAGAAGATCCTAGATCATCAGAAAATGGGTCAACACAAGAAGAACCGATGGACCGAGTTCTTAATTCAGTGGAAAGGTAAACCTGTCGCGAAAGCTACGTGGGAGAAAGATACGACCTTGTGGCAATTCGAAGACCAGGTGAACGCCTACATTCAGACTAATTCGACGAGGGCATCGAATCCATCTGGCGGAGGTGGTTTGTTAGACCGTTGAACCTCAGAGCACTTCTCAATGACCTTCAATGAGGAGCCTTAGGCGGGAGGTTAGCCGGATTACACGCATGAGGGAGGCATGCGAAAACACTAAGGCAAATATGGGCGAGTGTGATCAGACTTGGTGTGAATTTTGGTAGAATCTCAGACTTAGTGAAGATTAGCTCGCCCCAGGCTAAGGACTTGACAGACTAAGGACTTAGACTATGCTCGGATGGATGGACCACGACTAACGGACTTGTTGTGGGAAGCATTGGATCAGGCCAGTATGCTATGTGGGCTTCGGCGAGATCACACTACATTATCAGTAGATAAAGATCGTGGGGAGATCTTGGATGATGTGGCGGTGACGAGGAGTTAGAGTTACAGTGGAACACAACATCTGAAGATAGCGGAGATCTTTGAGGATAAGGATGCTAGTTTCCTAGTTGAATGTAAACTCTATCTTTTTGTTATCCAGTAGATTCTATCTTATCAGTTAGAGTCCTATTTAGATGAGGGTGTCATCTAATTGGTCCACGTGATGTAATCTGAGAGAGATAGACGTGATCTTAGCACGATCTTAGGCAGTTCAGTTTTAGTGGGATTCTGAATGTAACTTGACTTCCAAGTCAAGACGCCTATATATAGCTCATTCGAGCTTTGCTCTCAACTCATTCAGAAAGAGAGCATTCCTTGTATTTTTTTAAGGGAAAGTAATATAAAGGTTGATTTAGCCGTATCTTTGTTGTTTTCTTTGTTGCCTTTATTCCTTACTGCTTTCATAGCATTGTTTCTTCGAGTGTGCGAGGTAAACACTTCAAGGGTCGTTGAAGGCTGAGTCTTGCTGAAGCAGAGGGAAAGAAATAGGAGAATATACAAGGGTGTTAGAAGAAGGCCAACAACAGCTTACGAGTCATATATACTAAACTGGGTACGAGCTGTTAATTGCCAATGGCAAACAAAGCTTAGTTAGCCAAGAACTCAAAAAGAGTACTGGCTGTTATAATGCTATCTATTGTAGATATTTTGTGTACCGGTTAGTTAGGCTAATTTGTTGCAGATGATATGACTTATTGTAATGTTTTGTGAAATAGTTTTTGCTATGTTAATATAATTTATTTTAATTTTCAAAACTTATAACGAAAACGGCCATTTCAAAAAGTTTATTTCTTCCTTAACTTGCACATCACAAGAGCCCTCTGGCTGGTAACACCTCTGATATTTCGTTTTGCATGTTTATAGCAAACCAAAAATTGAACATCCTGCAATCTCTAATTTTTTTAAGAATATGAACTTTCGAGATTCGCATTAACATAAGCTTAAGTAATTCGAGGGAAAATCTGGCACTAATGTACTGAGCCTTGGCATCTTAAGCAACTAGAGAACATCCTGCAATCTCTTGATTCTTGAACATCGGAAAAATCACAAAATCATGTCACCCTACCATCAGATCTTTACAAACCATCATCTTCATCACAAATGCTATAAACATATCATATTACAATCTTCAATAAGATAAGCAGTTAGATGCCAATTGTTTATTGACTCCAGGATTCTGGAATGATCTAAGGATATAATTAATGGCATCGATAACATCATCCGAACAGAATTAGAGTAAGTTATTAGTTAATATCTTAGACAACAATTTGGTTCACGTCACTCCTATCTACTATTTCAACAAATCAAACAATTCAAACTTCATCAAGGTGAAAGTACATATTTAATGCACCTAAGTGGTTCAATCACCAGTTGATAGAGCTGTGCAAGTTTAAAGACCTCAACTTTTGATTTTGGTATAAACTATATTAAACAATTCCATTCTAGACAAGCCCTCCGCATGGCTATATTGAGAGCAATAGCAAGCAGGTTCAGAAGTGATACAATAAAAATATTCATTCCATGACTTGAAATAAAAGAAAGAAATCTCCTCTTCTGGGGCTTGCGTTAGGAACATTAATGAGACGCATCATTGCTGATTTCTGGATTGAAGTAAGTGAAGCCCCTGAAAAGCAAGAGAATAATATAAGAACTGAAAGAAACAGCTTCATTAATCAGGAATTTCCGTTGCTGAATAACATGCAAGCTGGGAAAACATCTCAATCATCAGAAGAAAAGGCTTTTATATTGGACTAAATTCAAATCCATCATTCCCCTCTACCACATCCTAATCTCTGATGGAGAAGGTTAACAGCCAAAGGATTTTATCCTATTTAGGAAGTGAAGGATTGCATGGCCTACTTGACTACATGATTTCTAGTTCCTACAACGCATCATTATTTGAAGAAGCAATAAAAAAAAAGAAGAAGATGAATGTTGGGTTTTCAATCTCCATATCAAATAAGTGCTCTTTGAGATTCAAATTCAAGTGAGGTTACTATTCCAGGAGAGTTCAACGTAAAAGCTTTATCACTTATATCAACTAAATGTAAAAGCCTTATCACTTGTATCAACTAACATACAAGCTAAAAACACATTTCAAATTTGGTTTTTCGAAGAACAACGACCTCAATTTACAATGAGGATATTTCTGTTTAAGAGTCCGAACCATATCAATGCTTTGATTCTCTGAATTCTTTCTCTCTCTTTTTGAACTCTGGTTCCTAACATATATTCTTGCAAATAATACAAAAAAATGTATCTGAATGAAGTTTCATCACATGGATAAAGAGATCATGACAAGGTAAGCGAGAGTTTAGGCGTGCAAGAATGTGCATGTATGCATTTGAGCGTCTAGTCAACAAGGTATGCTGAAACTTAAGTTCGATACTGCTGATTTAACACAATCACTTCATTGACATTTAAAATCTACCAACTCTTCTAACAAATCAATCATAATGAAATAGATATAATAAACGATATTACCTCTTGAAGAAGTCAGTTGCACGTTTTGACCCATTGTAGAATATGAACCACATTAATACGATCATCAAAGTATCTGAATAGGTTAAAGAATTCAAAGAAATACAATATAATGAGCAGCAGACAAGTAGGAGAGGACTCCTCACAAACCAATATATATATATAAAAGAAAAGGAACTTTCAAATTACTAAAACCATAAGAACCAAAGCGCCTTCTGATTAATGAATCCTAAAGGTTTAAGCTTTCGTCGAGCCACTAATTCAAATATCAAAACTAGCATCATGTGCAAACTTAATTCCAAGAATTTCAAACTGGGCCATAAGATATATTAAAAAGAAAAGGAACTTTCGAATTACTAAAACCTTAAGAACCAAAGTGCCTTCTGATTAATGAGTCCTAAAGGTTCAAGCTTTCGTCCAGCCACTAATTCAAATATCAAAACTAGCATCATGTCCAAACTTAATTCCAAGAATTTCAAACTGGGTTATGACCCTTTTCCAAACGTAAAAAGGATACTGAAAAGGTAACGCTCCCACCAATCAAGCATGTAGAGACCAAAAGTGACATTATAGCGATAGATCTTGCGCTGGATCCAGTTCATAGTTCTTCGGACACCTGTATTTGAAGACTTGAAGTAATTAAGCTATAACGTCAGACTTTTAGAATATCAATTAGGAATGTACGCAAGGGCATCAGAAATCACAACGGTTTTGAAGGATCAATTAATAAAGATAAATGAGAAATAAGATAAAAAAGTCAAACACTCACGTTAACAACAATAAGACGACAACAAAGATCAGCGGCAAGCGGCGTTAAAGATGATCTGAGAGAAACAAAAGCCAAAGACGCTTCGACTGAGTAACGATTAACGCAATGAAAAGAACTGGTTTTGTCCTGAGCAAGATCGAATAAGTTTTGTGCTTCAACTCCTGGCAATAAAAACACAGCAATGAAAACACAGGTAAGTGATAAGCACTGACCCGTCAGCTTTAGTGACCCAGACTGAAATGTTGAAATGAAATAGACTGTCATTAAAAAATCATTTAAAAAATAAAACTCCAAAACAACATAAAAATTTAAATTTTGGCTAAATTTACTTTCTAGTTATGAGCATGTTCGTGTATAAATATGATAATAAATTTCTTGATTTTCATGAAAGTTGGTTAACAATCAATTTGGCGAAATATAATTTTCATTAACTAGAATCCTCCATATTTTCAAATGAGATTTTATTCTCTCTTTTTACTATAATCTTTTTGCATGAATCGAATTTTTTTATTTTTTATAATTAAAATTATATTAATCATTAACTTTTTTTTATTAACTACCATTTGTAATTGTTCTTGCTCCACCTAAAAGTTTTTAAACAAAGATAAACGCCTTTTTTTATTCATTTCTCCATCATGAACATGATAATAAATTTCATAACTTATTTAAAAATATAAAATAAAATCAATAATGCTCTAAAGTAGTCTAGGATAGATTGCAGACAACTGTCAATTCAGCACATCAGAATTTCTTGCTATTGCTAATGCAGATTACATTGTCTGGGAAACAATCACAATATTCATATGTCAAAATTACTATAGTTCCTTTTTATCCATAAATCCTAGTATTTCATCCACATTCATAGCCTAATTTCCCTTGCAAGTTAATCTAATGGAAACATTAATAAGAAATATATTGCTCATGAATGAGGCACATGGAAACCAAACAGATTTAATCTAAGAAACAGGATAAAAACTTGCTGCCTTGGTGCCACAAACAAATGTAGACCAAAAGAGCACACCTAAATAAAATGGTAAAGAAGAACATCTAGATCCCCAGCTACCAACCTATATGCTGAGGGAATTCTGGGTTTTGGTCGTGTGTAAAGGTGGAAGCATTGGGGATGAAAGTAAGCAGTTTGGTGATTCGACCCAGGCACGGGAAAGGTTAAGTATTCCCCTCTTTTGTGTCTTTCACAAGCTCTGGAAGGAAACTTGATGTTTTACAAAATATTGCTTCTTTCTTGTCATTATACTACAGGTTCAGTAAAAACAAGATCTAATTATGGGCAGAAAAGGTCATGTCCAACAAATATGCAACCCCCCATTTGCTATAGCAATGTTTAGATACCATTTGGTCAAATCGTTCAAAGGTACAAGTACCTCTCCATCCACCAAGTTCAAAACCTAATAGTTGTATGAGATCAGTAATTATATATATACTTATGTCTTCTAATGTATGAATAAAAAAAAGTATGGACACTCAAATACAATGTTTAAATTATACTCTTTTTGCCACCCTGTCACCAAAGTATCTAGCATCCATAAGACGGTGCATGTCTTCAGTAAAATTTAGTTCCACAATATGGCATTGATATCATATTGGACACCATAAGTAGGAAACTCAATTGCAAGGCATTGATATCATATTGGACACCATAAATAGGAAGCTCAATTGCATGGCATTGATATCATATTGGATACCATAAACATAAACAAAATATTCTTAAATCCAAAGACTGCAACAAAAGTCAAAGAAAATCATGCCTTGACCTTTCGGTTGCTTCTCTCATTACATTTGAATGTTCTATCAGATTGCCCTGATAAAGCAACAAGCACATACTCATTTAACTCTCAAGATATATTCAACAAGTAATTAGTTAACATTAGGGCTACACTAATGAAGGTTTATTATGTAAACATAGCCTTTTGTCTATATGGCATGTATAGATGTCATTTTTGGCAAATTTGCAGGCAGTGAATTGGCACGAACCTTATGGATACAATTCCAACAAGTTATAGAATATATACACGTTGAGAAACAATCAATAGTATGAGCAGAGATTGAAAAGGCAAATTCTTTGTTGTTCATGTACAGACGATTCATTACCTAGGGAGCAGGGGTATCTAGCACCTTTGGAGATGATAACTTGCCAGGTGATCCGTATAAAATCTGTGAGCAATCTGTATAGGCAGATCCAACACCCACTCTCGCTGCGAAAGCTATAGACGCCCAACGGGTCACTGGACTCGTTAGATGAAAACGGATATAGTGATCAATTGAATGCTAAAAAGATTGGAAAAGACTCACTTATAGAGCACTACAACACATGCACAGATTTAACATCAATTTATGACATATAAATATATATATATATATATATATACAGGATGCCAACCATTTTGAACATCAATCTTACAAATGTGACATGTTCTCTATTTGAAATGCAAAGGGTTTAACTAATTCAAATTACATCAAAATGACATAAGTATTATCTGTTGGTTTATCAATTATTAGAACTAGCGAAAGAATTGAAAATACTTTATTTTTCTATAAGGGCATCCCATGCCATTTTCAATGTTAGGCCCCATTTTTGGAGTCTAACTCCTGCTTGCTCTGATACCAAAACAACTGTTGTGCCCCGTTTCCGGAGTCTAACCTTTAGAAAATCATAAGACTTATCATTATCGGGTCGTCTTCTCAAAACTCTCCTTTTCTAGGCTTAGCTCAGCTCTTAGAACAGTCGACTACTATGATGGTGGTCGACTAGTCCATTTATCCCTTTCAACCTGAATACCTCA
>JAOQMS010000178.1:27966958-27981962 GCA_027563885.1 Erythroxylum longipes | reverse complement strand
TCCATCTTGTCAAACATATTATGAGCACATAAGCACATCAGAATGGTTTGGGTGGATCCAAAACAGAACGTACTACACAATTCCCATAAGGGTCTTGTGTAGCCGTGAACAGAACGTACTATCACAATTCCACTTAATGGTCTTGCGTAGCCGTGAACTTATGTTAGTCCATGAAGGAGCCCCATGCCACTAGCGGGCAGGCGGGAGAAGCCTTTACTTGGTCAACATGCACGTGACGGAACTTAAGGGACCACCACAAACCCATATAACCCATAATTCATGACTTGTTAACTTGTTTTCCAAAATGGCAATTCTTGAAAACTTGCTTTTCATAGGCATGAAGTATTTCGAAAACATGCTTTCATAAACTTGCATCTTTTCAAAAAGAAACATTTTCAAAATCGTTTCATAAATCATCAACACAATTCATGTAGCAAACATAAAACAATTTCACAATTCAACCAAGAGCAAATAAATGCAAAATTTATAATGCAATTGAAACCATTTAACTTCCTTGATTCAAAGAAAACAATGAGTAGCTTATTTACTCTATTATAAACATGTACTCACCTTGAATTCCTTGCTTAAGAAAATGGCTTAAGGATGTCTTTTCTCTTGCTCCTCATGCCTTCCTTGATTTCCCTTAACAATGATCAAAAACTCCATTTAATAGGAATTCCAATTTAGAACCCAAAGAAACATATTCACTAAAACCCATGCATTTCCTAAGTTTTTGGAACCCAAAACTCTTTTAAAAATTTAAACTTTCGGGTCAATTTTCCACTATCATTCTGATCAATTAAATGAAGAAATTTAATAACATTTCCCTTAGAAACATGTTCCTCATTGTCTTAAGTTTCTAATGACACCAAAATCATTCAATTTGTTTCAGTACTCTAAAAGTTATACCCCAAACATTTTCTGGCTACTCTTATACTAAGATAACATTCTATGTTCAACTTCCATCCCAATATTGAAATCATTAGAAACTGAATTAGAACTTCATTTCATCATACAAGTTGTATCCCTGTGTCTCTAGTTTACACCAAATAAAAAATCATCTCATTTGGATAACTACATAAAAAGTTATACCTAAAATACCAAAGTATGTTCTGTGCTGGAAAGTTCGCCGCGGTGAAATTCTCTGAGTTCGCCGCGGCAAAACCAAGTTCACCACGGCGAAATTGTCTAGAAACCAACTCTTAGAACATGTTTCGTGTTGCCGCAGTGAAACCTAGAAGTTCGCCACGGCGAAAATGTCCAGAAACCCATTCCGAGAACGTGTTTTGGGACATTTTCCATCTCCTTACTTCCAACCTTTCACATATAACCCATCTTATCACTAACCCATCTCTTCTACTTCATTTTCAACACAATTCCAATCCAATATCATTCACAAACTAATTCATAAGCTATACTTGTTCATCAACCAAAAAGATCGAAACATTTTCATATACCATTCATCAATAACTTCCTACACATATTCACTCTATTTTCACTTCTAACCAACCCTAAACATGCTTCATCCGAAGATTAAGAAAAGTTCATGCTTATACTTACTTGTTGAAGCTTCAAAATCTTCAAAATTTTCAAGATCTTCACAAACCCTAGCTTTTCTCTTCTCTTCCTCTCCTTCCACGACACTCTCTTCTTTCTCTCTTCACTTTATAATTCTTCTTCTTCTAATTTATACTCTTAATGGATGTGAAAGGTCCACTTTGCCCTTCATTTAAGCCTTATAGCCTTTTAACTTTAAGTGTCTTGCCAAAAATGCCCTTATACAATCTTACAACATTAATACTTTAATTCCATCAATTTACCCATGTCATAAAATCCTACTAATCTTGTCATAACAAATTAACTCCAAAATTAATCCATCAATACCTCATAATTCATTTAAATCATGCTTAATAAATAAAAAAAATTGGGGGCCAACAGTTATAGTGTTTAAGCAAACCGAGGGTGCTCTTACTCATAATTTCCTACTTTCAACAATAAATATCTGAGAATGTTGAGAATCAAAAAGATACAAGAGATGTCTAAGATTTGCAATTTGAGCTAACATTGTATGATAATTTGACTCCTTTAATATACGAAAAATGTCATTTGGACATAAAGCTATAAATAGTAACTCACTAACTGCTATTTCATCTTTTATAAATACAACATGTCACCAAGGCATGGAAGATAACAACTATACTTCTCATTGCAAATACCAACTTTCAATTTGTCAAAACCAAATGTTTGTTATGCCTATCAATTAAACATGTATTTTTACTTAATTAACACAATTATTAATAAAATGTAATAATATCATTAAATGCAATAATTGAAATTAAGAATTAAACCTAAAAAAGAGTACTATAAGTAAATTAGTCATGTGCATTGAAGGTCCAAACATAGAATGATAATGAGTGTAAATTATACTTATGTTATCCATAAAAACATTGCATTTGCTATGTGTCATAACCAAGTGATCTGGACTTAGAAAATTCAAATCATTAGAAGATTACTAACAAATTACAAAAAGATAATATTACAAATACTACCTGAGAATGTTGTCTAAAGTCTCCAAACATAGAATGATAATGAGTGTAAACCATACTTGTGTTATCCATAGAAACACTAAGCGGCTGCATTTGTTATGTGTCATAACAGAAAAAGGGAAAATTGTTTAAAAAAAGTAAAATAACATATGCGGCATTTTAAATTACTGACAGCTAACCTGAACTTGATGTAATATTGGATGTGGTATGGTGCATATACTAGACGTATTTTGGGAATTTTCTTCGAAATCCTAAATAGATTATTTAAACCAGAAAAACTTGAAATTAAGATAATATAAATAGTATGCATTAAAAATTTTTACACATAAAATCAACAAAAATAAAACCTAAGTATTGGAAAGAGGTATGGGTGTTGAAGCTATCATATTTGCTAAAGCCTTGCATGTTTTAACATACTTTCTTTTCCTTGAACTTTTCTCTAAGCCACCCTTCAATCGTTTACTTGATGTAGGTATAGTCTTTATTTTGATGCCTATAATCTTGTTCCTTTCACCAAAATTAATCTCAAATTGATTGAAGAGATTCATTTTAGGATTTGAGCATTGGGTCAACTCTTTATCTTGTGACATTAGGTTCTCTTCATCAACTAATTCTTCACCTTGCAACATCTCATCAACCATCTTCAACATGTTAAGAAGGCAATCTTTTACAATTTTACAAGTATCTCTCCTCTCTATTGCTCTTGTAACCAATCGCATGGTTAATGTACACATTTTTTTGTACCTCATACTTGACAACATTTTTGATCCAATTCACTTTCATTGATAGTGGAGCATTTACTATCAAGGTACCATATTTTTGCTTTTTGTGTCCATCTTTTCAAAATATACTAACTCGGTATTCTCAAAATATTTTTCAAGGTAAAACTTTCAAACCATGAGAACATAAAATACCAGCAAATTCAAACTTCCGACAACTATAATAGACTTCATCATTTGATGAATCATAAGTGATCATATGAGAGTAACGCTTCCTTATAAGAGTGATCTCATATTTTGTAGTTGTACCATCTTCACCACAAAGATGAAAACTAGAATCATGAGAATTATTCCATTGATCTTAAAAACATTTAAATACTTCAGGTTTGTAGGCACTAACTGTATGCTTTAAAATTTGAACAGGAGTTGACAATGCTAGAGTGCTTACATTAGTTCTAAAATCAGCTTTCAACTCATCAAATCGACGATTATCAATAAGCCTCTGGAAGTGATTAAACAATTGTAAAAAGTTATTCTGATAACTCACATACCTTTTTACAATGTTATTCATGCTCTCATTTCTTTGCATGGTGGTCATGTCTGCACAAAACATTTGGCATCCATAAACCAAAACTCATTTTTCTTTTTTATGAAATATACTTTCAACCAATCATTATCTTGAAGTTCATATTTTTGCAGCATCTCATTTCATGCAAATCTTCTTCTTCTTCAAAGTCATATATGTATGAGCTAACATCCCACAAAAAAATTTTAAGCTTAGAAAAAACACCGCTTAAATGGATTACAACGTTTTGATAAATGTGTCAAATACAAAGTCGATGATAAGTTTCAGTCCATCTTAAAGTTAATGCCTTTGGCATCAGTAAGAATAGTTGTAGGCTTTTTCTCATACATGGCTCTAGCAAATGCGTCGAACAACCACTCAAATGTAAGAGTAGTCTCATCGTACAGTAGTGCAACACTAAAACCTACAGTTTGCTTATGATGGCTTACACCTACAAATAAACCAAGTAGACGACCCTCACCATTTTTCTTGTAAGTAGTATTAAAGCAAACAACATCACCAAAATCTAAGTAATCATTCCTCATCTTTGTGTTTGATCAAAATATATTAGTTATCAAACCATCTTCATCAATTTGAATTGCATAAAAGAATTATGATCTTCAAATTACATTTTTTGCAAATATTCTAACACACCACCTGTATCCACCTTTTTCATATCTCTTGCCTTTTGGATCTTAAGTAATTCTTGTAATCTTTTAGAATAAAGTGAAGATTATCTCTCCCACCTGCTTGTCTCACCATAAGATCATGGGATGCTTTTGGTGGAATTCCCACATCATTAGTCATTTGAATTTGCATTGCTATAGCAGAGGATATCTTTCTGTGACTTTTATATAAATGTGTTTAATTAGGACTTGAAAGATAGTGATTGTGATCCTCAACAAATTGAATCACTTGAAACTTTACATTTTTCACACTATTAACTTTCATTCTTGCCTCACAACCAAATTTTGTTTCTGCACGTGGAGCTCTTACATAGACATCTCTTTTGTCAGGCATCTTTTTACCTTTAGGCCCCGTTTGGTTGGCAGGAAAGTAAAATGAATTTGGAATTTGATTCCTCGAAAATAAATCTATGGAAAGTAAAAATATTCACATGTTTGGATACTTAGAAGAATTCTAATAGAAAAGTTGGGTGAATTCTTATTATAGTGTTTGGTATGCAATAGTATTTTATGGAATGTAATTTAACTTTGACTTCTGTTTCTAATTATATCCCTATAAACTAAATAAAAATTGAAATCGTTAAATAATGTTAATTTATAATACAATTCATCTTCACAACGCTTTACGTTCTTCGTATTTGCATCCATAACCTCACTCTCCAAAGCGCGTTTCATGGTAAAGTAGATTAAAACAAGCTGAGAGATGAGAGAAAAGAGATAGAAGGGACAGGTAATAAAGTAACAACGAAATAAGGAGGCAGGGCGAGGAATTGGGACCTGAAGTTGGTTGTTTTCGATTATGACAAATACAATGAATTTTTTGTTTCTATTACAAGGTTAGGTTGATCTTCCCTTTTCATTAGATTAATTAGTATTTTATTTGTAAGAATTTGGGTTTTTGTTTGAGTTTCGGCCTTCTCTTTCACGTTTACTATTATTGTAGAGTTGAGAGAGAAGGAAAAGTTGAAAAAAAATTAAATTCTCGAGGAAAGTAATCTAAATACCAAGGGAGTGATGAGATTTAAAATCCAAGTAAATTGCTACTATTTTCCCTAGATTGGGAAAATTTTTACTTTCCTAACTACTCAAAAAATGAACCAAACGTAATAATATAAATTTTAGGAAAAAGATTACTTTCTCAAGTAAGAATCTATGCCAACCAAACAAGGCCTTAGCACTACAACATAAAAACCTATTAATCAACGTACCATATTTATCTTTGTGACTTTTGATCCTTCTTATTCCAAAGTCCACATGTTTAGCATACATTAAATAATATTGATAAGCTTGTTCTTCCGTCTCAAACTCCATGCCAATTTTTGGTATTAATTCTCTTGGACAAATGAGTGGTCTTTGTCCAAATTCTTCTCAAAATTCGGATGCATCAAATTAGGTATGTCACTGGGCCCAGGCCGCCCTCAGCCCAGCCCAGCTCGCCCTCAGTCATGGTGGGCTACGGGCTGGCCCGTGGTCTGCATGGGTCGGGATGGGCCTGCTCGTAGCCCAGCCCATTGACTGTCTGACCGGCTCATGGCCCGCCTTATGCCCCTCTTTGAATTTTTTAAAGAAAAAAAAAACAAAACAACGTCGTTTGAAACAAAACGATGCCGTTTCGGGAAAAGTGGGCGCTGGGCTAGGATTGCCATCTCTATATCAAATCAGTTAACTCGATATTTCTGCTCTCATTGCCAATGCCAATTTCATCATTCTTATGTTGCTCCTTCTCAAGTTCATATTCTAATCGACGGTATAGGGTAGATCTACCTTTCATCATTTTGCTTAATACTAAATTCGATAACTATCAAATTCATAAACGATGCATCATTATGACTTTGTTTTCTGATAAAATTATTAATAAAAACTCACGAAAAAGGGGAAAACATTCGGGTTGATTTGTATGCATAAGAAATGAATACTCCTTAATAAAAGAATATAATGCAGAATGTTAACTTTCCAACATTTCAATAAATATAAAATACAAAGCAATATTCTTCTATATGTATTCTATGAACTAAACTCTACAACAAAAACAAACCCCATAAATGAAAGAGTTGAGAAAAATAAAAGAGAGATTGTTTCGGAAGTAGCTTCTCAAGATTGGCAAGATGTTGCTTGTTCAATTTATATGAAATAGGTTTTACAAATTGTGAAGTTAGTAAAGAAGATGAAGAACATCTTATTAGAGGACTCAATTGTTTACGTAAAAGTTCTGTTATGTCCTGTTTGAAAAAGGTTTAAGTTTTGTGCCGGAAGGGTTGAGCTATTCGTGGGAGTGTTAAAGTTTAAACCTTTTCGACTGAAACTTAGGGCTTGGCAAGTGAGAATGAGAATGAAGACGAGGAAGAAGAGAGCGGCCGTGAGGAAGAGAAGATAGAGAGCATAAATTGAGAGAGAAAAGAGACCTTCGGTGGAGTAGAAGAACTAAAACACAACTTTTTTAAGTGGCTTGTTGAATTGATAGAGTTAATTTTAAACAATAAACATAGCTGTGAATTTTTAGCCCAATTCTACCTCAATCAGTTGTGAATTAACGACCATATTTTTGAGTTAGAATATATCTATATAGAATAAGGTTAAATAAAGGATCCAACTCCCATTAATAACCTGAGATTCTCAATACCTCAATCCCCAAATATTTAGATTTGGAGATTTTTTAATTCTAAAATTACATTTGATATGATTGCATAGGTTCTTGAACAAAATCTAACTGTATCCAAGTTGATTTGGAAATAAAACACATACAATTAATGCTATATGTCAGAAGGGTATGCCTTGTCTGTCTTGAATTTTTTCCGTCCTTTTTAGTGTCCGGGGTAGGTCATATGTACATGTATGCGAACAAGAACTTATCATCTACAGCATAACGATAAGAGATGATGGCTAGTGGAGAACGCTTTATTTTGGTTCATGGAGCTGGCCATGGCGCTTGGTGTTGGTACAGACTTGCGCCGCTTCTCAAACTTTCCGGCCACCGCGTCGATTGCCTAGACCTTTGCGCTTCTGGGATCAATCCTAAACAGCTTGATGAAGTCGAAGCCCTTTCTGATTATGCACATCCTTTAATAGAACTCATGAACTCTCTTCCGCCTGATGACCCTGTTATTTTAGTTGGTCACAGCTATGCTGGTTACGTTATTTCTTTAGCCATGGAGAAATTTCCTGAGAAGATACGGACAGCAGTGTATCTCACGGCCAACATGCCAAGTTCGGTTGAACCTCCGGCGATTACACAGCAAGAGGTGCAGGACTCTCCTCCACCATTTATATACATACATAAACGCCTAATTTAATTCGAATCCCAGGCAAATTCTTATTTGTTTACTGACTCAGTTCTTCAGGAGAACACCAATGGAATCTCTACTGGACTGTCAGATTCAAGTTGATGAACGTCACTTACCAATATCAGCTTCTTTTGGGTCTGATTACTTGGAAAAAGTTACGTATCAGGGCTGCCAACCAGAGGCAAGTATATTTTCACCAAAGCATGCACATTCAGGACTATTTCTGTGATTCCAATTCATATAATTTCTTCTACAAATCATTCAGGATAAAGAACTCGCGAAAACCTTACTCAGACCTTTCAAGTTTTTCTTGAAAGACTTGGCTCAGGAATCTCTGCTAACCAAGGCCAAGTTCGGATCGGTTGATCGGATCTATGTAGTGTGCAAAGAAGATGGACTTATCAAAGAGGACCTTCAGCTATGGATGATCGAGAACAGCCCAACTAAAGAAGTCAAGCACATTGAAGCTGGCCATATGGTCATGCTCTCAAAACCTGGAGAGCTTTGCCAATGTCTTGTTGAAATTGCAGAAACTAATTACTAGTAATTAATTCTTCATATCAATCACAATTAATCGACTTGCTCCAATACCAATTCCATTTTAGTAAACGAAACTCCATTTTAAGTATAAGGATTTCAGTTTTTCTGATTCAGAATAATTAATTACCTCGTGGTCAATTTTTGAAGGTTACTGAATTAAAAAATTATGTAATGACATGATTTCTTTTTGTATATCATCTCTTTTTTTTTTCTTTGATAATGTTGGAATCAATAGTTATTAGATGTGTACTGGATAGATGAACGAACCAGCACTTTCAAATACTATTATATCGTCGTAGTCTTTCAAAATTGATGCCACCTTAAATTTATTTGCTTTTAGATAACTATCAGAGCAACTAGGCCTTTAAAGAATTTTTACGAAAAAGGAAAGGATAAACACGAACGAACCTACAAGGTAAAGCTTCGTCCCCAAGTCCAACTTCATCTTCCTATAATTACATAACCAGCAAAAATTGGATGATTGCAAAAGTAGATACTATAATAACGCCAGATTTGGATAATGATCTCCTCTCACTTTTCCTCCCTTTCCTTAAACGCTTCCCATAAAGAACTTTAATCATGACGTCACAATCTAACCTAAGAGGACACCAACAGATAAGCTAAGGAAGACAACAGGATCTGCTGTCTTTCCTTCTAGAGGGAACAGTTCTGATCAACTCAAAATCATATAGCTAATCTTAGTAGAACAGGATGAGAACAGTGCATAGGGTTCTCTATACAGACCAAATACTCTGAAAGCATGGAGTGCCATCACAGGCTCCACAAACTTTTTTTTTTTTAGAAATTAAAAGAAATTCATTAAAAAAATGGGAAAGTTTACAGCAGGAAGATTACATACGTGAGACTTATAACACTAAGTTGAGAGGATCAAACGATGACGTACAAGCCAAAAACTAAACATGTTCGTTTAGCAATTAGGGTATAACGATTTACCCCTTTCTCGATAACTATTAGAAACTTCTCGATTAGGGAGGGTAGGCGAGAGATGGCGAAGAGATGTGAGGCTCTCGATTTGTCTATCCGGAGGACTTCTACCCATAGCTCTGTGTCAAGGAGCTTTCAATCGGAGGTAACCAACTCTACTGCTAGATTACAAAGTCATTTCGTAGTTAGGGCATAACATTTTGTTTCCATCTCACCAGACATTGCGGAATCAGTTTGTTGTAAAAGTCAGAGGGGATGATCCACTACCCAGGTAAGATGATTATGTATGAATCCCTCCTTTGTAAGTAAGGTTTACATAACATTTAATTATTTGCCTAAATCGGGGTTTGGAGGACAGCGCAAGCCAAACCTAACTAGGAAAAAGCTTTCCCAAGAAGCCCCTTCATTTCCAACAGGTAAGCAACACTTACCCCTTTTCCAGACCCCTTCTCCCTGTATTTTTGGTAAAAGATGTCTGTTTCGAACTGAATGACCATTTGCTATTTTTCTCTGCATGTTTCTCTATAATCTACATTCATTTGCTAACTGGGATGAACAATCCTTGATAGAGTTAAAGGAAAAAATATGTACTCTAACTTTATCAAAGATGCACTCTCTGACTTGATGTGGTGTTCTACTGGATGTTTGAAATCTTCGCATGTTTCTTTCTACCTATACTTCTTTAATGCAAGTCACAAAGAAAATTAGCTTGATAAGAGAATTAGGTTGAGAAGCTAGCTTTAGTCTGTTGAACCACTGCATGATCTCTTTGAAATGAGATGAGCTTAGGGGCCACATACATTTACGTCTTATCCAAGACCAAATGTCTTTTGAGAAGGGACACTCGAAAAAGAGATGATCTCTACTTTTGTGTCTTGAATTACACAAGACGCAATCCGCTCTAGAATCTAGAAAGGAGAGTCTATCCATAGTGCTAAGTTTGTTCACTATAGAAAGCCATAGGATAAATGAGTGGCTCGGCCTTAACTCTTTATGCTATATAACTTCATACCATTCCACCTAAGTGTTTCTCTAAAACAGCCATTCCTTGCAGGTTTTTGTTATGAAAATACCTTGTGGATGGTTTTTCCAAATATATTAGTCAGGAATTAACAGGTTAGGAGGGTAGGTAGGTTGTAGATGTTGAATTGCTGCTGGGAATTCCTCCCAATGACCCTCCCTGATAAAATCCTTGAATTTTGCATTTAAAGGCAGTTGACTTAGGAGCTGGACAGCAAACTGATTAGCGATTAAGAGACTATTTCCTGACCAATTATCAAACCAAAAACTAGCCTTTTCTCCATCCCCTACCTTGCATAAAATTTCAGAACTCAGGTGCTCCTTTATCTTCAGTAATTGAGAAAGAAACCAAGAGTGAGAGGACTTGTAATTAATAGACCATATGCTTTGCCCTTTAAGGACATAGGCATGAAGCCATTTAAACCATAATGTATTGTCTCTTTGCAATATAGACCAAAATTTCTTCATCAAGAGAGCTTTATTAGTCAGCTTTATAGGAATAATTCTAAGTCCTCCTACCCTTTTAGGTTTACAAACATCGACTCATTTGATCTTAGCATACTCCTTATTCAAGCCACCTCCTCCCCATAGAAAGTTCCTCATAAGCTTTTCTTGGATTTAATAACTCCCCGTGCCAGCACCATATTTGAGGACCAATAAGTGTGCATATAGTTAAGTGTAGAGTTGACTAACTGTAACCTTCCCCCAAAAGCTAGAGCACGATTGGTCTAAGAGGACAATCTCTTCTGAATTTTTTCAATGAGGGGGTAACACTCCCTAAACTGGATCTTTCTAGAAGTAATTGGCAGACCTAGATAGCATAGAGTAGTTTGATTCCTTAGTATACCAGATAAGGAAGAAACTAAACCTTTCAAATGATCTGCACTTTTAGAGAGAACAAAATAGCTTTTGTTATAGTTAATAGTGAGACCAGACATGGAGCTGAATAGGTTCAAAGAATTAACAAGGAGTTTGATAGAAGCCTCATCAGCCTTAGAGAATAGGAAAAGATCATCTGCAAAGTATAGATTTACCAATGAGACTTTCTTGCATCAGCTGTGATGTTTAAAACCTGTACCCCTAGCAGTGTTAATCTTTAATAGAGAAGTTAGCGCTTCCATACATAAAATGAACAAATAGGGAGACATAGGATCGCCTTGTCTGAGTCCTCTATGCTAACAAATAGGGAGACATAGGATCGCCTTGTTTGAGTCCTCTATCCCCATGAATTTTTTTTTGTAGGAGATCCATTAACCAAAACAACATAGGAAGGGGAAGTTATGCAAACTTCTACCTATTTAATGAACACCTTAGGAAACCCCATCATATCTAGTAGCCTCAACATAAAGCTCCATTTTATAGTGTCAAAAGCCTTCTTGAAGTCCATCTTGAAAGCACAATTCTTTGGAGATTTCTCCCTCAAGTCACTTCTAAGCAGTTCTTGTACTATGCAAATGTTGTCCCCTATTTAGTTTTCAATCTGTTGGCAATAATCTTTGCAACCACTTTATATATGAAGTTGGAATATGCAATAGGTCGATAGTCCTCCAAGGTTGTTGGATTGCTTAGTTTAGGGACTAGGCAGAGGTAGGTTTTGTTGATCTCCGTAAAAGAGTTCCTAAACAAAAAAAACTTTTTAATAGCTGTTTTCACCATAGGACCAACCTCAGTCTATGCCTTCTGATAAAAGAAACCATTGAAACCATCAAGTCCACAAACATTGTTACAAATCAAGTAAAAGATGTTCCCTGGTTTATTTCAAAAGGTGAAAATTTTGGAATTGAAGAATAATGCTATATGAATACTTTTAACAGAACACTTTTTGTTAATTAATGTTATGAATTTTCTTTATTGCGTGTCAGAAACTAGCCATTAATCTTTTGACTTCTTCTCTAATGTAATTACTCACTTTTGAGTTCATGTTTCATAACAAAAACAAAAATAAAATTTTTAGATTGAGTAAGGTCTTGTTTAGTAAATGACTGATTAGTTATTTTTTGAAATGCTCCTATAAGGAGCGTTTGGCTCCAGTGACTGTCATCTTTTATTATTGCTTTCCCTTTACCAAACATTAGTGCCCTAAACTTCTACTAAGAGAGAGGACATATGTTAGTGATAAATAAGTTAATATACTTAAAAAATGAACTTCAACTTGATTAATATGGAGAAAGAAAGTAGTACTGGTAGTATTAATAATAGTATTATTGTTTTATTATTATTATTATTAGAATTATTAACTTAATTTTTGTGAAATTAAATATCTAAATTTTAAATTTTTATGACAATATTAAAAAATACTAAGATATAATACTTATATCTTAAATCCTTTTTTTAAAATCATATTCTCATAATTCATTTTAGTTAATGCCAAACAACCAATTTTACCAAACATATTTAAATAAACAACTGATATTTTTTGTTAATCAAATCAGTTGATATAATTCGTTGTCATTTAACCTTTAATAGAATCAGTTAATAGCTAATGCAATATGTTGATTGCTATTAGTGTAACACCCTTTATACAGAACTGGTAGTAGGTTTCTATATGATAAGTTTTAATATTTTTAATCTCGATAATACTACAATCACATGGGTCATTTGTGTAGTACCTAAGGTGTTGATCCCACAAGGAGGATTAATTCAATCCTACAATCTAAGGCTTAACTAAAATTTGCAATAAATCAAAATAAACCACTATGCATAAAATTATTCAATCAAGCGATCAAATTCAATAATTTAATTGAAATTATAAATAAGATAGCAATTGCATAACCAAATCTAGAATCAATCTAGAAACTACCAATTAAGAGAAAGGAGATTTTAATATGACCTTAATGGAAACCTAATTGATTATGAAGTTATTGAATTACCGGTATAGACGGTCCTAGGGTAGATTACTCTCTCTCGAGTTATAATCTTTAACCCTAATAAACCTAATTTAGATTATGGAATTGCAACATCTCGATTCACAATTTACCCAAAACCTAAATTAGATCTGAAATTGTCCAATAACCTACCGGAAAACTATGCACGATCGCTCGTTATACAATTTTACCGGTTTGATTCAATTCTCAATCTATTAAACTACCTAACTCTCGTTAGCGCAATTTAATGATATTCACTTGGTTCACCCTCTTAGTTTGTTACCGAATTATTAAGAACAGAAATTGAATCATAATAACTCAATAAAAATGCAATAAATCAAATTTCATTAATCTCAAAGATAAAAAATCCCGAAGGTGAGTATAGACATAAATCAACATTCAACAAAACCTGTTCTCAATGACTATCCCAATTCTATGCATCAATAAAATTGAAATAAAATTAGAAAATACAAGTGGAACGGATTCATGGAGGCAGCAACAGTGGAAAACCTTGTATTCCGGGAAGTACTTCGCGTAGGCTTCTTCTCTGTGTCTCTCTTCTTTTGATTGCTTCCTTAATCTCTTGATAAATCTCTCTAGGGTTTTCAGAATTTGGTTGATGCAAAAGCTCTTTCTCTGTATTCATCGTGTTTTTTAAATGCCTTAGGGTTTGTCCAGAATCGACACGATCAGCAAAGTTCCTCGAAACTTGACGTTTTCACTTATTTTTGTGTCTGCCAGATGCAGGCCATGATAAAACCAACGTTTACCCCTTTCTGTCATGAGCGTGGCCTAAGTGCCACGATCGTGGCCTGGATTAGACCTCTCTGTCACGATTGTGGCCAAAGTGTCACGATCGTGGCCTGGGGCATGGTGGCTCATATCACTCGGTCACGATCGTGGCCTATTGTGCCACGATTGTGAGCCATAGTTTCAGCCTGAAAGTCTCCGAAACTCCTCCGTTCTTCACCGTTGAACTTGAAATACTAACAAACGCATTAAGGTACCTCAAAAATATAATATTTAAGTTCAAAGACTTATAATAACCCATAAAAACACTTAAACACATAAACTAACACAATTCTAACCTAAACACACACTAAACACTCAAATTAACACCAAATACATAATAAATTAAATCCTAAAACATGATGCAAATCATAACTATTAGGAACCTACAACCATCCACACACATAGCAACCAAATTCTTGTATACGCATTCAAGGTACACAATTCTATTTAATGCTATACATGTACATATTACAAAACTCCCCAATGCTTAACGTTATCATTTAACATTAGTAATATGTCTTTACGTTAACATGGTAATCCAAAAGAAAACATATAATTTCCTTTCTTCATTACATGTGCAATCATCTGTAACTAAAAACACATTCCAAAAGTACTTTTTCTTCTCTCTGTTGGCCTTCGTCCCTACATATGTTCCCTGTACCTCACTCCTTTGACTTAGAACTACACGGATTAACACTCGTTCTAAGCTTGAAGGCTTAGTAGGAAAAACACTTAGGCTCTATTTGGTTGAGGGGTTGAGGATGGAATGGAATGAAACGTAACACACTTCTATCGTTTGGAAGGAAGATTTATAATGAAATGGAATAGAATGGGATAGAAGCGGAGAGTTTCATGTTACGTTCTATTCCATCTTAAACAGTGAAAATAAGAAACCTCTGATTTGGAAGGTTTAGGATGGAACGTAAACTAATAAATACAAACTACCTAATATACCCTCAATAATTTTTCGTAATACCAACTGTGACCAAGTCATAATATTATATTAAATAGAATAGAATAATATTTAACATAATAAATTTTATTAA
>JAOQMS010000178.1:27886917-27966858 GCA_027563885.1 Erythroxylum longipes | reverse complement strand
TCTATGCATCATTTGCATTGCTATGATACTTCCAACATGAAAGTATCATCGATATTACTCTCTTTTTAACTCTAGAGCACTAAACAACTCTAAAGAGCCAAAACTCTCATACGTACCAAAAACACAGACTACTATTTATGCTTCCATGTTCTACCTGTATTTTCTTTCTTCCCTGGTTACTTTTTAACTTAACTAACATTCAGAATCCTCATGTCTATTCTCTACACTGCAAACCCCTTTTCATGCAGATATGTATATCAAACATGTACATGCTTATTTATGCAGTGAAGTAGCATCACAATGACTTACTTGTTTAACAAAGACTTCAACACTGAAAGTGGAAGGTAACACCACAGAAAGCTGCTCAAGTGCTATGTGGTGATGAAGGTCAGGGAAGAGAATCGTGATATGAAGTGTTTCAGTACGAAACTGGAACTATGGTAGATTCTTCCTAACTTAAACAATATAAGACGTGAGTTCATTCTATGCCCCTCACGTGTACTATTCATCTCTTCTGACTCACCATTTGTCATAATTACAATCTGAAATAGAGCCTTCCTGACTTAAACAATATTATCCCCATGCTCCTCACGTGTTCTATTTACCTCCACTAATTCACCATTCGGCATCATTACAATTTGGCATACTTACCCGAAAATGCCAAATGAAAGCATATATACTTGGATGAATGTGCCAACCGATATATAAGTCATAATTAACTTATGTCTAGCATCCATTTAGCTTAAGTCAGATAAATGTCTCACAATTATGTGTCCTAGTTGTATGTATAGGAGACGAGATGTTACAACTCTACCACTAAAGAGTCCGAAGAAGAGGAAAAACATGGCTGGAAGGAAGTTTTGGGTGCAATCTTCGAAACTAACAAGACATTTACGGAGAACACCAGAATGATAAAGGAGATGGCTCGGACACAATGACACCAGAGCCGGGATATCTATCAAATCTACGAATATTTTGAGGCTTAAGGCGTTCAATTGCAGCCTCCGACACCATCACCACCTCCATCTCCATAGGATTTATGTATAACCCATTTACTTTTCTTTTTCAAATTAGCCTTTAGTTTTAATTTTTATGTTTAGTTCTATTTTATTTTATGTTTACTTTAATTTTTGTCTTTTCTTTTATCCTCTGTTTGTTTCCTTTTCACATTGAGGACAATGTATTGTTCAAGTGTGGGGAGGGGTTATGTGTTTCACTTTTTATGTGATTTTTGCATATTGTATGATAGTTATTAAGTTACATTGTGTGAATTGTTTGAATGTGTCAATGGCTTAGATGGAGTGAAATTTATTTAATTTTGAGCTTAGTCTATTAGGTTGTAAATAATCATTAGCCCGTAAAATTAGTCAATTAGGAGTCTTTGGATAAATATACAGCTTAATTAGGATTTAGTGTAAATTTAGCACCTTATAGATTATCACATTCATTCATAATTTGAAGTCTTTCAACTTAAGTAGCTTAACTGGTGTTTTTGATGGAAATGAGTAGTAAGCTTGACTTTTCATGAAAATATACTTAGGAATAGTTATAGAGTCTAAATGACCAAAGAATTATTAATGTGTGTGTATAATTGAAAAGGGTAAATAAATTAACACTTAGATCTCGATTAATTTGTATATTTAGTTTAAAGCCCTTAAACTCATGTTTTGCATGTTAATGACTAGATATAACTTGTATGACTGTGTTTAAGATTAAATTTGTTTTATGAGGTTAAATTCATTGCCCCATTATTGCATTGTGTGTTTTATGTTTGGTATGAGTTTGTTGTTTTGTTTGCTTGAGGACAAGCAAACGTTTAAGTGTGGGGATGTTGATAGTTGTAATTTGCATTATGTTTTAAGGTTCAATTTGTTAGGTATTTAGTGTTAATTTGAGCGTTGAGTGTGTATTTTTGTTTTAATTGTGTTAGTTTATGTGTTTAAGTGTTTTTATGGGTTAGTATGAGTCTTTAAGCTTAAATGTTATGTTTTTTAGGTACTTTGATGTGTTTGTTAATGTTTCAGGGTAAACGGCGAAGGACGGAGAAGTTTCAGAGAGTTTCAAGCCAAAACCACAACCCACAGTTGTGGTACAACAGACCATGATCGTGACAGAAAGATGTGAGCCACCAAGAGCCAGGCCACAATCGTGACACTTTAGTCACAATCGTGACAGAGAGGGTTGCCTGCGTTGAGCAGGCAGGAAAACAGCTGAAAACATCAAGTTTTGAAGGACTTTTCGGATTGTTTCAACCCCGAATCAACCTTAGGGCTTCCAAGATATAAATAGAACATTAAAGAATAGAAGAGGAGCTTTTTGCATTAGCCAATTCTGAAACCCTAAAGAGCTTGTTCAAAGATTTGAGGAAGGAGACGAAGGAAGAGAGACACGAAGAAGAGGTTTAACGCGAAGTACTTCCCGGAACAAGTGGTTTCCTGCCGTCGCTACCTCCACTAATCCATTCCAATATTATTTTCTGAATTTATTTCAATTTTATTTATGTATAGAATTGGGATAGTTGTTAAGAATATGTTTTGTTGAATGTTGATATTGTCTAAACTCAGCTTTGGGATTTTGATCTTTGATATTAATGAAGTTTGATTTATTGTGTTTTTATTTGATTTATTCGTGATTCAAGTTCTGTTCTTAATAATTCGATAATAAATTGAGAGGGTGTCCTAAGTGAATATCAATTGGGCAAACAAGAGTCAGGTAGTTTGATAGATTAAGAATTGAATCAAACCGGTAAAATCGTGTAACGAGAGATCAAGCATAGATTTCTGGTACGTTATTAGACAATTTCAAAACTAATTTAGGTTTTGGGTTAATTTGAAATCGAGAGATTACAATTCCATAATTTAAATTAGGGATTATAAATTAGGGTTAAAGATTATAACTTGAGAGAGAGTAATCTTACTAAGACCGTCTAGACCCGGTAATTCAATGATTCCATAAGCAATTAGGTATTCATTAAAGTCAGATTAAAACCCCCTTTCTCTCAATTGGTAGTTCCTAGGTTGATTCTTGATTGGGTTGTGCAAAATTGCTATCTTGTTTATAATTTCTGAATTTAATTATTGAGATTGATTTCTTGAGTGATTAATTTTCTGCGTTAGTTATTATTTTGATTATTTGTGAAATTAAGTCAAGCCTTAGATTTTAGGATTAAATTACTCCTCCTCACGAGATCGATACCTTAGGTACTATGTGAACAACCTGTGCAATTGCAGTATTATCGAGGTTATAAATATTAAAACTTAGCATACGTAAACCGTCGTTCAGTAATGCCATTTTATATGAGATTCAAGAATTAGTCAATTGGATTTCTATTCTTTTTCGTTGGATAATATTAAACTCATTATATATGTATTTTTTTCTTGATCAATTCTTAATATTATAATTTTCTTATATAATTGATTTTTTATTAAAGTCATATATTTTATAGAATATATTCTCTTATCTAATTGACTTAATATTTTTAAGTTCTTATATTAAGTTAATGTGATGAGGTTAAGATTCTTAAGATTGGGAATAACCAATCCTAAAATGTCCAACTTTGGGATTTTTCCAAACCAGTGTCTAAACTTTTAAAATTTTTAATTGAATGACCAATATTTTAAACCCTTAATAGTTCAGTTTAATTCAAAATATTAACTTTGTTAGTAATTTGCTAATTTAGCTAACGAAATTATTGTTATTCATGATATGTAAATGTCCATTTGAAAAACAACGATCATAATTAGACTAGAGTAGAGATAATTTTTTTCAAGTGAACACCTTCACATTGTGAACATCAAAAATTCAATTAATCAAATCAACAAATTATTAACAGAATTAATATTTTGAATTGAATTGTTAAGGTTTTAAAAGATTGGTGACTCCATTGTAAAAATTTAAAAGCTTGGGCATTGGATTGAAAAAATCTTAATTGATCTAGCGCTTTAGGATTAGTCATCTCTCAAGATTCTGAAGATAATAAACAATTCTGAAAGGAACCTGAGGGCCCTGTTTGTTTCTATTTATAATATTTTTGGTTTTTCAATTTTGTTTTTAAATTTAATAAAAAAACTTGTTTATTTGTGTTTTTAGTTTCTTACAATTTTAATTTATGAAAATCAATTTTAAGTTTTTTGTTTCTAATTTTTTATAATTTCATTTACTATCAAATAAATATATATTATTTAATTGATTAATATATTAATTATTAATAAAATTTATGAATAATTTAATTTAATAATGTATATTTAACTAATTAAAATTAATTATTGATAAAACTATAAATAATTTCATTTTATTAATAATTTATTTAATTTTATAATTAAACTAATAGTTATTAACAAATATAATAAAATTTAAAATATCTTTAAAATATATAAGTTTTAAATTAAAATTTATTTAATAATTGAAATAAATATTAAATTATTTATTTTAATTATTTTTAATCAATTAAAAATTATTTTTATTTCTTTAATAAAATTATTTATTTTAATAAAATAAATAATTTTATTTATAATTTATTAATAAATATTATAAAATAAATAGAAATAAATTTTAATTGATTAAAAATAATTTATTTTTAAGTTTTATCTAATATATAATTATCATCAGTAATAAAAATATAACTACATTGATATTAACAATAAAACAAGTTTTGGTTATTATCTGAAAGAAAAACAGAAATTAAAAACAAAAAAGAAAACTAAAAACTAAAAACTAAAAAATAAGACAAAAAAGTAGAAATGCAATCAAAACGGCCCAAACATTAAAGTATAACCTCTTAGCAACATTTTTCACTTTTCATTTATAAGCTTTCAAAAGAGGCAACTACAACTACAGCTATTGATAGAGACATAACTAAGTAGCATCACAAAACATTTCCACCTAACTTTAAATAAAAATTATCTCCACTTTGAGCTATTATCAAGATAATATCTATAAATTATAAGCAGGATGATTTAACTATAGTTTTAAACAATGATTTCAATTAGTTATGAAGGTTGGTAAGACAATACTAAAAGTAATTATAATAAATAGCTAGTATCATTATATAGTTAGTTTATGCCCTTGCAGCCAATCAATTAGTTGTAATATGATGAATGACATTATTATTTAATTAATAAAGAAAATTTTTAATCATTATGTATTATATTAATTACATTTGATGTTTTAAAACTAAAGGTGAAATCTATGAAATAATAATTACTGTGTAATTGAAATTATGATAAGATCATAATTATGATATTCAATTTATATTTATGTATTATTTCTAAATATTCCTAGTTGTAGTTTCAACAAGACAGAATATTAATGGAACAATAAAACTAGAACACATTACGTGTCTTTCTTATGAAAAAAGTAATTGATCTCATCAATTAAAATATGCATATATTTAAACTAATGTGGGAGTACTTTTTAGAAAATAAGTCATTGAACTAACCTAACAATGAGGATCCCAAATATAATATTACTTGTATCTGTGGATTTCTTCATAATAATAGTTGTATAATTGATCCTTAGACTTGAGATTACTAAGGTATATCATGTGAGAATTACTATATTTTGATGCTACTTATGAACTATCATAGGATAATTCAGTCGGTAGTACTTAGATGTAGTGTAAACTATATGAAGATAATTGAGTAAGTCAATAAGGATTCGTCATACTAAAGTAATTAAAAAGAATGTTCTACTGCTCTTGATTAGTTGTGATTTATAAAATTCTTTGGCTGTAATGAGTTGACATTCGAAAAAATATTTTCAAATATCAATTACTAATTAGCAAGAACGAACATGATTAGATACAAAAGAGTAAACATTATATCTATTTTATGTTTAATTGAAACATTGGATGACGAAAGAATTAAATTATACACCAGAACTACGCATAAGTAGGTTAAGTCAAACTACTTTAACATTCTTGATATTTGGGTGGTCATGACATGTTATTAGACGTCAATTTTGATTTATTATTATAAATTTTTAATTAGATAATTAAAAATAAATTAAAAGCATTTTTAATTTATCTAATTCTAATTATAAATTCTAATTCTAATTTATAATCATTGTAAATATATTAGAAATTTAATGGGTCACATACATAAAGAATTGTTTATAAGAGAAAAATCAATTTTAATTAAGTTGGACTTAATTATAAATTTTGAGAAACTTTAGAGATCAAATATGAAATATTTGATTTTATTAAAATTAAATAATTATAATTAGAGTTTGACTTTAATTATAACAAAGGTATTTAATTTTAATAGAAAATTTAAAAACCTAATGCTTGTTTTTATAAATAGTTGTAAGCTTAAGGGAGTTAGTACTCTTGCTTAATTCCTCTTAAGAGTTAGAAACTACTATGTAGAAGAAGTTGGAAGCATAGACAGCCTGTAATTGACACATTGAGCGAGTTTTAAAAATGTTTCAACAAGAAAATTGAATAAGGTATGATTTCATATTTTATGATTCGAGTTTATTTATTCAAGTTATTCAATTATCAGAATTTGAATGAAAACCGTAAAATTTTATTTTTCTGCTACGCTTGCGATTCAATCATGATTGGTTTCCTAAATACATTTGTATTAAAATCATTATAATATGTTTGCATTAGTATCATTTATTTAAATGTATGGTAGACGAGATATCTTGAAAGGAAAAAAGATATGAAATTATTGTTTTAGTAATTCTTATAATGAGAATTCTTAATGTTATTTAAATTACTTTTATATATAATAACCATTTATTAATACAAAAATAATTTATGCAATATAAATTGTCATCTTCGTCCTAATAGAGATGTGAAATGGGTCGGTCCATGGTGGCCCGTGGCCCAGTTTAGGCCGGGTCAACCTAGTCCGTTATTTTTTTTTAGAAAAACTTCTACAATGTCGTTTTGAAAATAACGATCGGCCACGGGACAGGTCACGACCTTATCATTTTAGAAGTAATGGTCGGACAACCTTAGCCTGTGGCTCTAATGGGCCGACAAGTTGAGGTTAGGCTAACCATGATTGGCCCATAATCTACTCATGACCTAATCGACTTGAGCTAAAATCAAACCGGATGAAACCTTTTTGACGTCTCCAAGTCCTAAGCCCATCTTGAAAGAACAAACGAGCCATTTGCTTATAACAAGAAAAACGAGCATAAAACTAGGACTCTTATTGAAAGCGCGTGGAATCCAGCGAAAGAGAAGTTATGTTGCGAGTCGTAGGGGACAAGACAAGCAACGCCACAAAAGCTATAAGAACATGGACATTGAAAGGAGAAGACAGGATTGGAATTTTGACTACACCAATCAATGAGACACCCCAACCACCCATCATGTATGGTTAGCTGGGAGCATCACCTACCTTATCACAATTCTTCTTTACACTGTGCAATTGTTAATTTTGGCATCCGACAAAAGTAACCCTAGCCCTCTACCTAAAAGCCGAAGGCATATGATGTTTGATGATGGTGGGGTTGGAGACCATGGTTAAGTTATGAGTGAGCCATTACCAAAGCTATACCTTAGAGCTCCAATTCATTAGATTCCTGAAGAGTGACTGCCGAAGTATAAGTTTCCTTGGGGGTTCAGTTTGACCTTCTTAGTATGTCTTGCTCATGAGGTACAAAAACCTAATAATTCCGGCCGGAAATGGACTGGACTACACCAGCAGAAAGGCATGTGAAGCTGTGAGGTCTTGGGCTCCATTTTAACAATTGAAAATGTTTAACTTTATGCCAGTTTCAATATTGGCTTGAGGGTTGTGTCAAATGAGTTTTGCAGCCTGCGTTAGGCGGGATAAGTGTGTCCCTGAAACAAATGTAGTAATTTCACATTGGGAAGAGAAATAGTTTGAGTTTGAGAAATCTAAAAGCAATCAACTTTTGGATAGCAGTCGTCGAATTACTTATACACCTTAGTAATATCATTGTTTCTTTCTGCAAATTGTCAACTTGTAGTAGAATTTATAGTCTTCTTTGGAGTGCATTATTACAATCGCATATACAAGAAGCTAAAGTTAATCCTAATGATAATGGAATATTATTCTCTGGACACACCAAATTAACACGTTTTACACATAACAGTTGAAATAGGAAAGGGAACTGAGATCCATGGTATTTTTGGACAAGTCATACTATTCTGGTTGCACTCTGCTACTCGTCCATAACAGTTGAATAGTTCTTGCAACATTATAAATAGAAAGTTGCTGCCGTATGTTATTCTACCAACAAAACAATGTTTCAAGTAAGTGTGGTTTATTACTATTACGTAACTAACGTGCATGAGCAGCTCCCACTCAATAACACACATTAAGTAGCAGTCAAGTTGATAAGAGCGCGCGCATAAACACACGCATATTATATATATATATATATATATACACCCTTTGTTGTACTTAACATGCTTATTTATTATCATCAAAGACCTGTAATAAGTAAAAGATATAATAATGTATTCAAGATTTTAAAAGTAATAGAGTTGCCGATTACACCAGATCTATTCTTTCTCCAACTTAATTTCCTTCAAAAGTTATTATATATATTATTGTAGAGCATTATCAAATGATCATTAGAAGCCGGTGAGCAGCATATAGTGGTCGTCTGCTCTAGGGAACGTCATCAGATATATGGGGATTTGATTTCGATTTCGTGCTAAAAAAAAAAATCATTTTGTAGTGTCAATGATATGGTCCTCGATTTAATTATGATTTAGAGTCACTTCCTAACAATAAATGGCAAACCTTGGCTAATTTATGGTCCAACAACTCGAATGGTCCAACCAAAGGCGTGTTGGTGTTGCAGGGGCTGATACCTACCGTTTCTAAAACCAATTGATGGCGCGTAAGCACCTATGCACTGGAATCTCAATTGCCGTACATGTCAGACAGACCGACAGACGGCCACACAAGTAAAACCTGGACAGGGGTGGGGTTGGACCAAAACTGCCCTGTTAAAGGCCATGCTAACTCCTATTAGTACACCTTACTTTACTACCTTGTTTACTTCACTCTTTTGTACCAATGTCTCTTTCGCTGTTCTGAAACTTGCCTCGCTCTATCTCTTCCATCACGTGACGCTACTCCAAAGCCTTCATAGATAAGGAAATCAAGAAAGGTGCTGCTTTTGCCAGCAAACAAACAAAAAAAGAAAGACGAAAAACAGTAAACCCCTCCAAACTAAAGTCCTTCTCTTTCATTTATTATCTTAGGACTGGGCGAGCTCGCTCTCTCACTGTCTTGTGTTTGTGTCCGTTAGGAGAGAGAAAGAGATAGTTGGGAAAAAAAGTGAAAACTCGGAAAGGAAAAGGCATCTCCTTTTGCTTATTTGCCGTGACTACCTGAGGCCTTTAGCTCAGTGGGTTATAGAGATTGAGTGAGAGTGAGAAAGATAGAGCGTGTGTGTGTGTATGCGTTAGTGTATAGTATAAGTTAAGAAATATGCAACAGCACCTGATGCAGATGCAGCCCATGATGGCAGCTTATTACCCCAGCAACGTCACCACTGATCATATTCAACAGGTCCTCTCTTCTCGTCTCGTTTCCTCTTCTTCTCCGCACCAACCTTTATCTATCTTTATATGCTTTTTTCCCTTTTACCTTTGTCGATTTTGGCCTTGTGTGTCGCTTTTCTTCTTCATATCTCCGAAGGTTTTGATATTTCCTTTTGGTTCTATGCCATATTAATTGGTTTATATTACGGTGAGTAGAATTTGCAAAGTATCTCTTCACTTTTTCTTTTTCCTTTCCTATTGTTGTACACTTTGGGTGTTAGAAGCTGTGTTTTTCACATTTTTTCGTTAGCTTTCGTTTGTTAGTTTCCCTTATTATTCATACCTTTTGAAAGCTTCACTGTAATATTGTTCTCGCCATTGTTAACCTTGTTATTCTCTTTGAGCTTCCCAGTGCATTATCTGTTAATTTGTTCAGTATGGCCGTACTCTAATAACTGGCTTCTTTTCCTTTCTCTGGTTGTTTCCTATTCGTGACAAATGGTGGGGTTTTTCCTCTTGTTGGTGGTTGCTATGGGTAGATTTGCAGCTTCTTTCATTTTTTGTCCATGCGGTTTTCTGGCATTGAGACTTCCTAATCCTTCATCTTGTGGCAATCTCTTAATGGAGCCAGAGTTCTGCGGCTTATCCATTAAAGAGGAATCTAGGAGAAGTTTTCTCCCTTATGTCCATGACATATCGTTCATCTACTGGTCTTTCAACTTTTCTTTTTTAAGTGTGCTTTGGTTAGCTTGTTTTTCTTGTTCAATATTGACAGCAATATAAATGTTAATATTTTTTTAGAGAACTCAACTCAGTTCCTTCATATTTTATGTTAATGATTAAGTCAAGACGAAGAATGAGTATCCGACCTGCTAATGTTTTGCAATGGAAGCTGGTATGTCTCATGTTCTTTGATCAAAACATGACAGTGCTGAAACGTGAAAAATGCCTGATGACTAATTTGCTAGCTGGATGGTGTGTCAGTTTGAAAGTTAATCTCGTGGCCATGGTTTTAAAGTTCTGGGGATCATTTTGTTGGGCTTATTGCCACGAGTTTGGACAAATTTGCATTGTCTTTCTTTAATATAAGAATAGGTATCTTGTTGCCGAACTTGTTCTTTCCTTAGTTAAAGTGGTTAGGGTGGTGCAGTTGTTACATTTATTTTCCGATGTATTTCTTGATACAAAAGGTTCTCAGAACTGCCATGTGGGTTGTTAACTTGTCGGTGTTGCTAAGTGCTGATATGCAATTAAAAGGTGTTCTAGTAAGGCCTTAAGTAGGAAGAAAAGGAGATGGTTATGGACCAAAAAATTTATAATTTTTAATAATAGAAACACTCATAAATAAGCACATTGCGCATTTGGCGCTCCAATCTTTGGACAGGAAATAACCTGTGATGAAAAATTATGGGTGACCATAGATACTTTGTGAATTTCTAAGTATTATCAAGTTAAGTACTACATGATTGTCACCACTACCTCGTCCAAATGGTTTTCTGTTTTCTTGTTCACATAATATACTTCTGTATCAGCCTTTGACACGCTCTATAATAAGTTTCTAAAATCAAAAGATTAGGATTTGCAAGTCTCTATTGCACTATCTTTCCATCATGTGCATGAAATCAATAATTGGTTCCGGTCATTACATGGGGTGCTAGGATTCATCGCTATGTTTCTGATGCAATTTTGACTGATGGTCCTCTACTAATATGTTTCATTTTATAGGCAGTCATTTGCTTGGACATGTTCACTTTTAATGCTGATGTGGTCCTTTGTAGATAGTCCTTCTCCAGTGGTCCTCTCTTAGAATTTGATGTATTACTGATTTGCTTTTGATCTTTTTCATATATTTTCAATTGTAGACTATCTTTCATTCTTATCTTTATAGTAACATCTGTATGGAAATCTCAATAAAGAAACCAGGTGTTTTATGCTGATATGTAGTTGGCTTCTAAGCCATAAATTCTTAGATTTACTTGCCTTGTCTTCTTGCATTATCCCAAATAATCTTACCTGTATTACACCAAAATTAACAATTGCTAAGTGTTTTCATCGTAATTCTAGGTTTGTTCTTCTAAATTCTGTGGTTGATGTTGATGTTAAACATATAGGTCAAGACCTAAGCTTAGCTATACATGCGCAGAACTTGATGCTTAGGGCCTTAGAGCTTGTTTGCCTTGTATGACTACTTAAGAGTTTTGCCAAGTATTGTCAAAGCATCTAGTTTATAGCTTGATGTTTTTGATTAACTTACCAGTACTATCTAGACTGGAGAGTTCTGTATCTGTATTAATGATGCCCCTAATTGTTTGAGTTAATAATACTTGCAATTTCATAACCTTAGTATATATTCTTAAGATCCCTTACATAGGGCTCGTTTTTGTCTAAATTTTATCTTACTGGAACATTTCTGGAAGTGAGAGCCAGAAACTCAAGGCAGAGACTGCCTGGTGTGGTCTATTGCATGGTATTCTTCCTTAAACGTCAAAAATTTCTGAGATTAAGCTTTGTCTTTCCACTACTCAAGAATTCAAAGGTCGATCAAATTATGCTCTCGTTTCATATCAGCCATAAGGTCCCTTTATTAGATCTTTCATTGCATGCATGGCATGTCTTGAACCCAATAAAGAGAAAAAAGGAGCGTGTCAAATTTTATTGTTTTTGTAAGCTTGATTAATAATTTATTTAAACTTTACCAGAGCACTACATTTAGCACTACATTTCCATTATGGGTACATGGGCAACTGGTTTTCAAAATATATTCTAAGGACGGGCTCTCTTTAAGTCTTTTTTTTTCTTTTTTTACTTATAGAATGAGAATGACTGAAAATTAACCTTTTTATGCATGTCAAACCTGTCAAATGAGGCCAAACATAATACTTTTCTCCAGTATTAAGCTTTCACTGCCGACATACCTTTCTAAGATAGCCTTTTTCTCCTTGAAATTATTGAGTTTTCTTTGACCGGTTGGCTTTCAATTCTGCCATTTATATATTTTTTTGATCTTTTTTCACTTAACTGGAGTTTTTTGTTTCATGCAGTATCTTGATGAAAATAAGTCTTTGATTTTGAAGATTGTTGAGAGCCAGAATTCTGGGAAACTTAACGAGTGTGCAGAGTAAGCTCTGGCTTTTCTAAGCTGCAACATATGTTGTTCTTTGGAAAGAGCCCCCTACTGTTAAAAACATGAAATGTAAATGAGAATAACTGAAAGTTATGGAGGATATAAAGAAGGAATAGTCATTGGGGTTGGCAAGTAAATTAACTAGTGCACTGTTCAGTGAGGATTTTATTGTCTGATTGTTGACTTTAACTGTTAGGCTGTGTAAAAAGAAAGAGGCTTATAACCTAGGAATTGGCATGCATCTATGCCAAAGTAGACATTTGGACAATCTTTTGGTTCTCCAATGTATATCCTGGCCGTATGTTTTCTGTTATACATACTCCCAGGAAAGTACTGCCTGATATATTTGTTAAGATCCAGTCATGGTTATTGAACATTAACTTGGCCTGTGAAAAAGTGTCATTTGACGTAAGAATTAAGGGACTGAATGCATGAAAAGTAATAGAAACCAAAATCCCCTTTAGTCTAGGTGGACTTAAGTGTTTTTTGTCAAGCTTTTTGAATACATTCCTTTGAAGTTCCAAAAAAACATTCTTGTTAATAGGAACCAAGCAAGGCTACAGCGTAATCTCATGTACTTGGCTGCAATTGCTGATTCTCAACCCCAACCAGCCACTGTGCATAGCCAGGTATAGTACTGTTTCTGAAAGTAAAGCATACATCCAACAAGATGGTTGAAACTATAAATTCAACGTTTCCAACTGTTGAAAGCACAACCTTTAATGCGTTGTCGGTGTGTGTGTTCATAAGATTTGAATTCATACTTGTTGGTCTACTCTTAAATTCCTACAGTACCCTTCCAGTGGCATTATGCAGCCAGGAGCACACTACATGCAGCAGCAACAAGCTCAACAGATGACGCAGCAATCTTATTTGGCTGCTCGTACCTCCATGCTGTATACACAACAACCATACTCAGCGCTGCAACAACATCAAGCGTTGCACAGCCAACTTGGCATAAGTTCAGGTGGAAGCACAGGACTTCATATGTTACAGGGCGAGGCTAACACTACAGCAGGTGGAGCCCTTGGTGCTGGAGGGTTTCCTGATTTTAGTCGAGATGCTAGTGGTAGAGGAATGGCTGGCGGGAGCAACCAAGATATTGGGAGTGCTGGGTCTAGTGAAGGTCGAGGTGGAAGCTCCGGAGGCCAAAGTGGTGATGGCGGTGAAACAGTTTACTTGAAAGCTTCTGATGATGGTAATTGAAGGTAAGAGAGACCAACCTAGTAGTTTTGTTAAAAATCTGAACTAGGCGAGTTTACTGAAGACCTGAAAAGGACTTGCTGCTTATGAAACTAGTTGTATGGAGGCAAAACGTGGTACGAGGGCTTAACCCCGGACTCTTGTCTTGGTTTTTCAAGTTTCGAGTCGATGCATCTTTATGCTAGTCTGTGTAAATCATTATGTCGTATCTTCTTGTGCTTTTATGATGCTCATTTTTGTTTATTTCACATTTGGAGGGAGTTATCTAATGTATAGCATAGCTTCTGTCTAGTTTGAGAGCATTTGAACGACCTTCTTAATGGCTAAATACTTAAAATTGGCTAAATAAAACTGGAAATTGCAACTTTCTTAATGGCTAAGTACTCGTGAAATATGAAAGACAACGTTCCTTTAAATTGCAACTACTTGGGATGGCCACACATTCTTTTGTCTTTGTACATGCCATTACGAGGCTTGGATCAACGACTGCAGGTCACTATTAGAGTTTATAATCTACGTTGATGCAAGAGCTCAAATTTTGATGACTTTTTCTAGTCTTTTGTTTAAATTTTCCTTTTTACCTTTCACTTCCATCATACCCTACATTATAGTCAAGTTCAAGTGCTATCTTAATCACGAAATCATAGCCTTCCAAGAGGTAACGTGATTGACAAACTAAAGTATTTGTAATCTTCCTCGACGAGGATTATACTCAACATAACTGGCCATCTTCCTCTTTCTTTTTTTGACACAATAATTTACATAAGTGGACATTTATAAATGATCAAATTCAAAGAAAATAAGATAAAGTGCCCCTCTCCTTAAACGACCAGGTGGCTTGTTTAGCATCTCACGGTAGCTCTCTAGTTGATATTTGATCTAGCTAGAAAGTTTCCGTGAAATTAAACCTATTGCCTTATTGCCTTTTTATTGAAAAGCTTTAACTCAATATTATGTAATATAAATAGTGAAGTTTTTTTCTAAATAATTTTATTAAAAATTTTAGTAATACAACAATTGTATTTTAACATTACCAAAATTTTTAAAGTTTTTGTAAAAGTTTAAACACTTATATATTTACACTAAATTCTCCACTACAAATTTTAGACTTCAAGTCTATTCAGAAGCAATCTCAAACAATTAAATTAACTGATTTTAAAAAAGCTAAAACATGTTCATGCATTTAATTTAATAACCTTTGTATACATGCGTTCTTTACACAAAAATTCATTCAAAACATACTCATAGATATGCAACATTTTTCAAAAAGTATTTACAAGGCAATAATGCCTACATAGTCGCACGTGACGAAGCTAATTACTCGAGAGTTGAAGTCTTTGTTATTAAAGCCTCTGAGCATCTACTTAGGAGGTTTCATTTGAAAAAAAAAAGGGTATGAGTTAATGAGCTCAGTGAGTGTTAGAATTTCTATTCAAATCATAATTAACAATTTAAGCTTCCCTAAAACAAATGCATTTCATTTCATATAGTACAATGCTAATATAAAACGTATATGTTTCTTGAAACTAAATTTCTCAAATTGCTTTTAAAGCAAATAGTGACGCATTATTGTTATCATGAACTTTCTTTCACAACATTACCGACCACTAATTTTTCTGCTATATGGTACCCTTAGACAAAAAGTCACGGAGCTGGTTCTATATCACTTACTCGCACTAAATTAATCGCTATACACCGATAATTAGGGAGCTAGTTCATCGCTTACCTGTAACAATTTTTGCTAGCATTATATATACTACATACGTGCAGAGGGTAACTCACTAGACTACTGACAGACATAATACCACCCACTGTTAGTAACTGACGCCCCTCAGATACTACCAGGCACGATTGAAATAATTTGACCGGTATAATAACATGTACAAAACACAACGGTGTAACATATGCTAAAAATCCTTTTTCTTAGTATCTTAACTTTTGGCATAGAATTTAAACCACTTAGTAATTAAAGACAAACTCATACATTTACAACGCATATCTCTTTCGAAATCAATTATGGGAGGATTTTACATTAACAACAATACTAATAAAACTCATAATCATACAATTTAATGCATAATTTAAAATTATACATCATCAATTCTTTTGTAGAGAATTTATTCCTATAAAACAACTAAAAGACACTCATAGTTTTGTAATTTTATCACCAAGCACACTCTACATAAATTGCATTTCACTTAGGCATTTTTTTCCAAATTCGGAAATAAGGAATTAAAATTATATTTTCAATTTAATAGAATTCGAGATTAGTGTTTAATCGCAAAATACGTGCACTAATCGTTTTTCTGCTTTAACTTCCGTAAGCTAATTTTTTGTTCTCCTTCTCAAAATCTAACTTCGAAAATTGCTTAAATACTATCTTTTACTCGTTCTAACTTACCAATTTCTTCAAAACACTGTCTCATCCAATTAATTCACCATATGGGCGAATATGTAATGCCAATAATGCTAACGTTTTCCATTTGATTTTTCACAATAACAACCTTAAAATTTTAGTTTATTTACACCTTAACTATAATAAAACTTCAACAACTTACACCAACAACTACATTCCTCTTAAGGCCAAATTGCCCTCACCACTCACATATATATTATCATTTCATTTTCTTTCCAATTTTTTCAACACAATTCACCTAAGATCCATGCCAAGCATCATCCAATCACATCAAACTAAAAATTACAAATTTTCTCCAATAATTTTCTAGCTTAGCCAAATTGATACACGTCAATTATCCTTACATTGTCTTAATAAATCATATCACAAATACATGTTTTAAAACCTATAACATTATTCAATTTTCATAATATCATCCCTAACCGCTTAACCACAAAAATCCTTGAACTTACATAAACTTTATCTAGTCTAAATTCATCATCTAAGACACCAATCAATTTCATTTTTATTTAAACACACTAATTAGCTTCGTACATATATGAATTGAAGTCCAAACACATAAAGTGAAATTGAACAAAATCCAAACCAATTCTTTTTCATTTCTTTACTTCATTAGCATCAAAACCATATTATGAACATCATAAAACATAAAAATAAAAATAAAAATAAAATTTTGGATCATATCACAGTAAAAAACCTAGCTATGGTCTATTCTTTCAAGCTTGATTTTTTGATTTACTTTCTTGTTTTCAACCCTTAAATGCTTCCAAGCTTATATTTACTCCATGGCAATTCAAATAAATCCATCACACTCAAAAACCCACAAAATTAGTAGCTTAAACTAGGAAAAACTTACCAGTTTTTCTTTCAATCTCTTGGGTAATTGGTAAGAAACTATACTTGATCAAGAATTCTCCAAATCATACTCCAAATTCATAAAAAATGGTATCCTTCTTCTTCATTTTTTCTTGGCCAAAAGTCACCTTGGTCTCTCTTAAATATTGACCTTGCGCTAATTTGTGATATTGGGTCACTAATTATTGATCTAATTGTTTGTTATGTATTTTCGAAGTTTTAACTTCATTTTCTTTTGCAATTAAGAAAATGAAAATTTTGATATTTACGAATTGTGGATGTCTATTTGATGAATTAAGAAAATTTTTAATTTGATGATAATAAAAGCTAATATTTGATATTGTATCACTTAAAAAGGAAAAATATTTGGTGAAAAAATATGTTAGTTTGTTGTAACACTGTTTCGTATTTTGACATAATTTCTTAAAGAAATATCAAATTGATATAATTTAAAAGACTATATCTATAAAAAAGAGAATTATGTATAATTGGCAAGAGGGATTCAATCTTATCGAGTTTAGAGTAGCATTATATATCAAGAAACACTAGTCAACCAGTATGTTTGTCAGAAAATTGCCTTTTAAAATCTATTTTTGATGCTAATAATGGTCGTTTCTTATAAGAAATAAATCCTAAGAACAACGATGGAGAAGGTTTGAGAGGCAAATTGGAAGGGAAAAGAAGGTAATTGTAGTTGAATTCATTTGCATCGTAGGACTTGGATAGCGTTCTGCACAATTCCACCTGAACATAAATGCATCATACCACCTAATTCCACCTTTATTAAGGTCATATCATGCATGTACTAGCTCGATCTCATATACGATATGAGAAACACTTCCTCCAAAGGCTGTCTTCTATGAAGCCATTTAGTGGAAGTGCAGCAAAATTAAATAGATGAAGAAAAATGGGTTTCAATCATTTATTTAAGTAAAAAGATCGGAGAAGTGAAGCAAAAATAATTTAAAGTAGTCATCAAGCTTTTAAGCAAAATAAAAATATTCATTTTCTTATTTTACTTATTATTTTAATCTAATCAATTGTTAAGTGATTGGATGGTGTGAAGGGAATTCACTCAGCAAAATAAACCATTAAGAAGATAGATAAGATTAATAGAATATTCAAGTCCACACCACATGCCTATAATATAAAGCCTCCAAACCTAAGTCAACTCCTTAATTTCTATCATTTATCCCCATCCAAATCAAATCCAAAATTTATTTAAAGCCATAAGTACGGATCGCAAACCTTAGATACTTTTTTTTAGACATATCGATTTCATTCTACTCAACTTCAAAATTTTCTTTCTTTCATTATAGGATCCAACTTTAAGGTATCTTAATTTTAATTTAAAGACTTTTTTTTAAATCCATTTTAAGAGTTTTATTTTATTTTTAATTCTCTGTGACCTAGGTTTAAGTATTTTCTCTATTTCAAAGGGATTTCACTTTTATTTCTAAAACTCTAGGTAAACTCCTAGGTATTCAACCATTTTCTTTCTTTAAGCCTTGGGTAAAATCACCAACCGTTAACTATTCAATCACAAGTTTTATGTTTACCTCTTAGCTTTCTTTTTTTAACTCACACCTAAATTATCACTTATTTTAAAATTTCCAAATTTGGAAAACTATTTTCAAACCTAGGAAACTAGTTCACTACAAGAAAATATATTTTTAGTGAAAGCAAAAATTGTCACTAAAAATAATAATAATTTTTAAAGTCATCACCTCCCATCACAAAAACCAACCTTCGTCATCAATAAAATAATGATTAATTTAAAAAAATAATCACAATTATGCAACCTTTTAATAACAAAAATAATGACACTAAAAACTATGAAATGTTTGACAAAATTATATAGTCATAATACCTTTATATATTTATGACAAGTTTGTCAATATAAACAATATAAAATAATGACGAATAAAATTTTAACAATACTACATTTTTTATTGTGATAACATCATTGTCACTAAAATAATTAAAAATAGTGACAATATTTGTTACTCCTTTTTTTAAAAATCAATTTCCATTACTTTTTTGTCATTAATATTTTAAGAAAAATGTTAACATCATTTTGTCACAAAAAATAAAATTTTTTTTACAAAAAAATATTGTAACTAATGTGTTCATTATTATTACAAATAAAACTATCTATTCAGTGATAGAATTACATCGGTAGTAAAAGAAATTTACATCAATGATCATAATATCTAACAAATTTCATCACAAGTATGAGTTGTATGTTAACTAAATCAAGATTATATCTTACAATAAATTTATCACTAATGTGTTTGTGTTTTCCACTAAGGTTTTAAAAACCGGACTGGACCGGCCGGTCCGACCGGAAAGAGTTTGAACCAACCAGTGGTCCGGTCCGGTTTCACCTAACAACTTCTGTGTATTAAAACCGGCTGGTTTATCAACAAACCAGCCGGTTTTTTGACCAACCGGTTCAACAGTATAGTATAATACTACAGAATTCGGTCCGAAGATGTTGATGTGCGCCGGCTGCTCACCCTTTTAAACTATTCTCTCGACTTTCACCAAAACATGCAGTTCTGCAGGTTCTATTTCATCTCCAAATGTTTGTTCTTTTTACCCTATTTTCTTCATCGACATGTGACCTCATCGACACAATATTCAAACTTCAAAAGCCCTTCTCTTCCTCTTCCCTATACACTTCCCTGTTCTTAAGTCCACTCAATTCTCGTCTTTAAACCTTGAACGGACGGATGATGAGAGACAAGAGAGTTAAGATAATGTTTTTTTTTTCGGCGTATGCACAGAGCAAGCTGTGTGCTTCTTGTTAAGGAAAACCCATCATGTTACTGACACTAGACATTGTCTGGGGAACATGCAAAACGTCAAGGGTTTCTTGTCTACGATACTAACGTCGAGTGCCAACATCTACGTGTATATAATGCACTTGAAACTTGATCGATATCCCTTATATCGAATCTTCTTAACAAAACTCCTTCCTGTCGATTCCAGGTCCTTTGTAGTCATTTTCTAGCTGGAAGAAGGGAAAACAGAGCCCCTTTAAGTCATGGAATGGTTTCGAAGTTCAGGAGGAGGCTTCAGATTTCCACCAGTTTCCACCTATCAGACGAAGAACTTATCATTCATTACTTGCAAAACAAAGCCACTTCTCATTTGCTTCCAGCATCTATAACAACAGGTATTGATCTTTACAAATATAACCCACGGGAGCTACCAAGTTCGTACTCTGAATACTACTGCAACTACTGTCATAGATCGTTATCATTAATTTATTAAAACTATGGCTACACAGGAAAGAGAATACAAAATAACAATAATACATATCCTTAACTAAGCTCTACAAAATATGGACATCCAAATTTTAGCATTAAAATACCTAATACATTCATTGATTAGCTATGTGACTTATCCTTACATGTGTGCTACTCCAGCTCTTCCTATCACACTGGTAATAAAGACCTTGTTTTAGAGTAGCTTACTATCAACTCTAGTAATCTACTGCCTCTTTTATTCTCCATAAAGACACTATCAATTAACTACAACTTCTAACTTTTCTATTCTATCATTGGCTACTCTCTAATTTATAGCATAAGCTTAACCCTGACCTAGTTTACCGTTCTTTATTTACCTTTAAAGCACCTGACGTTCATTTCTTCCTAAAGCTTATAGAGACATGATCTAAAAGCTAACAGCACTAGAGTTTATCACTAAAAGGGATTCTAGCAGATAAAAGTAATGTCATGAATTCCCTATAGTTGCACGAATCCTGCCTGAGATGATATAGTTCTATAATTGATTTCCATATACCAAAGGAAAAGTTATAGGTGAAGAAGATGTATTCTAGAGTTTCAATATTGTTTTTGCACAAAAAAGTATATGTTCTCTAAGTTGAGGAAATGTAAGTGGCTCAATGTAGCCATATTTTCTTTAGCTATCAACCACGTATGAAATGAAATCTTTGGTAATAAGTTCCTGCTCTAAATAATCTTGCTCAAGCTCTGATACTTACCTCTTCTCTTTAGGCTTTCCTTGTAAGACACATTTGAGAATTTACCAGTCATGTTTTTTAAAATCACATATTCATCTTCTTTCTCACTTTATTTATTATTAGTTCATTATATAATAATAGATATTGGTGTATTTTTTATTTCAATAAAATATTTTATTTTTACTTATTTTATAAATTTTATTTCTTATTTATTATATACCGGTTTTATTGCGGTTCCTTACCGGTTGAACCTCTAAACTTTAAACCTTTCCTTCGACCGGTTCGATGTCCGGTCCTGTTTTTAAAACATTGTTTTCACAAATAATATTATTAAATTTAATAATACAATTGCTTAATCAATAAAAAATTTTACATTGATGGCCACAAAATAAAAGTTGTCATAGATGATACAAATTTTTAATGCCTAAGATATTGTCCTACAAGCAAATAAAAATAATTAATGTATATATATAAAAATCACCGAAATGTACAAAATTTTAATTTCTAATAAATAAAATTGAAAATTTTAATATTCAAGAAAATTATATTTATTACAATTATCATAAACTACGGAGTAATTTAAACTAAAAACTCTCCAACAAAAATTATCCTAACCATTCTTCTAGATGAAATGCACTGTTGGTTTGTTTCTTATAAAATAAACAAAAAATAAAATCAATTAATTAGTTTATAAAATATTAAGCTACAACTTCCATACCTTCTATACCATTATTTCTTCTCCATTTGGAACAGACCACGATCCATTTGACTTTTATCGCAATACATTCCAAAATTTAATAGCATCAAACCACTCAGCAGAATCTTTATCTTTTTAAAAAGAAAAAAACAAAAAGATGAGATAGAAAATTAATGACTAGTTGGAACTTGATTTTTTAAAGAAAAATATAATTTTAACTTTTAAGTAAATAAAATTTTACTTTACCATTCTATATGTAACCTAAATAATCAACTTTGTACCAGAAACTGATTTCATCTCTTGATTTCCCTTATTACTTGTGTTTCTTCTGCTTTGCTCTATACATCGATAAACAAGTTAATTTTAATAAAAGAAAACAGCTAACAAAATAAGTAAAAGGACTCAAAATTTAAAATTACCTTAAAATTTAGAATCTCTCATTTATTCGGAATCAACCATTGCCAATCACCTTCCTCCACATCCTTTGGGCAATCTTTGCTCTTGATATAGCTTTGATGCAAATGATAATGTCGATTTTTATATCGTACATGCAATTGTTGCATCACATAAGATTGCACTATAAAAAACAGGAAAATTAAGAAGCAAATTCAATGCACGGCAAAATTAAACTCTATTCAATTAAACTAATACTATTTTGATGGGACAACTCTTTTGCTTGTGTACATAAAAAGTTTTTTAAGTCAAAAATGAACCTACAAGGTGGATTGAAAGCAAATCACCTCACTTTCCTCTAAGGTCTAAGCTTTGCAGAAGTTTGATGGGGCAACTCTTTTGCTTTTGTACATTCAAAACTAATTTCACTGTTAAATCTCAAAAATTTCAATTAAGAGGTTGAACTTGCGAGAACAATGAGAATAACACGAAGAGAATGTCCTATCATAATAACAGAAGTTTGGAGGATCTAGGCTACTATTGGTGGATAGCAACTCTAGAGCACACTTCAAACCAAGTAAAATCATAACTAGAAGAACCAGGGCATGAGAAAGTTTAAACTTGGAAACCTAAAATGAGGACATTGCAAATAAAAAGATTTCAAGCTTGGGAACTCCTCCAGAGTCGACGGACGGATGGAAATTATGTTAGACAGAATCAACATAAATTTAAAACTTGAATTTCCCCGATAATTATCAAAAACTTCAATTAAGATACCTACCACATGACTACAATAAGAATCATATGAAGATAATGTCCCACAATATGAGCAGAAGCTTGGGACTTCAATGATTTTCTTTAAAAATTTAATTTCATTGTTACATCTCAAAAACTTCAGTTAAGGGCCTGAACTTAAAGAAAAAAGAAAATGTTAAATCGTATTATTACAGGCTTGGGGGAAGGTTCTAGACTAGCAGGCCTGATTGATAACAAACCATAATTTGTAAGAACGAGGACATTAAAAAGTTTAAGATCCAAAACATTAAGAGCAAGGAAGTTTTAGTAAAAAGGCATAGTTTGGCTTTTGGCTTCTCAAGTATTGAAGGATAAATATAGTCCTTGTGACCTACGGAAGAATCAAGAAGAACTCAGCAAGGCATACATGTCAAGGAGGGTTTTAAAAGAAACAAATGCCACAATTGAACTTCACCAAAGTTTCCATCTTATCTTTGCCAAAAGAAGAAAAGGAATCTTTTGGGGGAGTCAATAAACACAATCATTAGCTCCATAAAACCTAGAAAAGGGGGATAATCCCAGTTCAATAAGAGAAAAAACAAGAAACAATAACTGAATCTCATCGAAAACATGTATGTATCCTCACCCAGTATAATAATCCCTAGGCAAGTAAATCTCCTTGAGAGCACCGAACTGTTCAAAGGGCCTCCGAAGATCCTCTGGCTTTGATTTGAAAACAAAAAGATAAAATAAAATTGAAATCTATCATACTGCACAAAAATCCACAAGAAAGAAACTATAAGTTTGAAACTATAGAATTAAAAAAACAAATGGGTAACCTGCAGTCATGACGAAAGTTTCGAACAAGAAGACTAGTCGGAAGATCCGTACTCTTGCCACTGTATCGAACCCTAGGACTAGGGCTCTTCCCTCTCCGACCACCGTAACCTCTCAGCGCAGATGGCGTGCAACTCCTCCCCCATATTTAATCGACTCCAAAGAGAAATAAAGCACTCTAAACCCAACAACAAAAAGTAAACAATATCAAAACTTTACGTCTTGGAGCCAATTATAATCTGAACAGAGAGTGTTAGAAAGAGAGAGACCAACTTCAAGAGATAGAGACCAGAGTTAGGGTTTCTGAGGCGGCGAATCCAGGCACGAAAATTAGATTGGATAACGTTAATAGGCAGCTCGTGTTTTCAACTTTTGGTTCAAGTCGGGTGCGCTAGGATGCTAAAAGCTTGAGATAGAAGCAGGAATGGAAACCGTTCTCCGAAGAATCGAGAGTGAACGACGGAAAATGAGACCAAAGCATTTTTCTAAGTTGTTTGGCGCTGGGGCTTGGGGCTTGCCGTATTGGCTATAAATATATTAATACGCCGCGATTTTGATTGACATCGAAACATACTATAAATTTCAGTGCGGTGATATCGAATTTCGATTGATCAATTTCAAATTTAAATTTTTTATTGAACTTACCTTACTTTTTGAGGTTGGTGTTTATAATTTTAAAGACACATTTGTTCGGTAATTTCTTTTTAAGATTTTATGAATCACATATTTAATATATATTTTATTTATTATATATTTAAAATAAATAACTTAAAAATAAATTTAATATAATTTAGTCTATTATCATAAAAATGTAAATTATATTCCAATTGAAAATAACAATAATTATTATTTTGAACAATACAATTATAATTATGGTTATACTTACAATAAAGAAACCACATTTACAATATAACGCAACTTAAACCTAAATACGATATGACGAATTTAAAATCATGCCTAATTAAAAGATGATTGGGGCTTGATATAATCAAATTTTAAATTAATATTATTTAAATTATTTATTTTATGAATAATGATGAGACAAATTCAATAAGTAAAGATGAGAAAGACAGCCGTGACAATGATTGAGCATTGGCAAGAACATTGTTTTTACATTTTGAATCAATTAAGAATTTTGTTTAATATTTTAGAAAAATATTTTCATTATATTTAAATTTTTATTTATTTTGATTTATATTTTGATAAAATTTCAAAGTTATGTTTAGCAAATATCTATTGATATGTAAAATATTACTTTTGGATTATCAATATATATAGTTTAAATATTTTATAAGAAAATATTTGAATTTGTTTGCAAATAATAATATTAAAGAAAAAATTGTGACAAGCAATTTCTACTCCTTAAAATTTGTACAATAATGACAAAATTAATCATTAGAGTGGTTAATTTTAATATGTTATTATGATAAGAAATAGTTATCATTAATTTGTTATGTTTATATTGTAACAAAAAATTAATGATCAAGTGACAAAAAAATTTTTTGTCACAAAAATTATGAATAGTAGTGACCATAGTGATAATTCCATTTTTGTGACAATATTAAGTAGACACTAACTAATTGAATTTTTATTGACAAAAGTTTCCATCAAAAAAAGTAAAATATTGTGTGACGGTAAATTGTTTCGTCACAGCAAGAGAAAAATATTAGTGACAAAACTATGTTTTGTAACAACAAATAGAAAATATTAGTAACCAACATATGTTTTATCACAATTATAATTTATTCCCGCCAAAATCACTTTGGAGCCAAATTGCATATGCTTTTAGTGACAGAATTTAGTGATAAAAAAATTTGGGACTATTAATATATTAATAATGACAATTTGATTGTAAAAGATATTAAATTGTTACAATTACCATTAGTGACAGAATAAACAAATTATCACACTTAATCCAAATAATAGTGTCAATCAATTGTTTTGTCACAAAAACCTCATATCTGTGACGAAATGATAGTTAGTCATAAAAAAGTTGTCATTAAATGTCTTTAACTCTTATAGTGGTTCTCTAAAGACGATGCAAAAAACTTGATCTACTATTTATCTAAAAACAAAGAGTCAATTATAGATAGCTAAATAAAATTGGAGTGGTTCCACAGTATTAATCTTAGAGAGAACTAGTTGCTAATCGTATTAATGCTAGTTAAACAAACAAAAAAATAAAACCAAATATTTTTTTAAAGGCAATTAAACTGATAAAATAATAAAAAGAAAACAAATAACTAATGAAAGAAATCAATTAGAAAACAATAGGGATTTAGGGTTCATATACAAAAAAAAAACTTGAAACTAAAGCTAGTCAATACATAATGTTTTTTCATATTTGTTCTCCTGGTCCTTGCAACTTCCTCTTAAATATTGCTCCAAGTCTGCTACCTCATCTACGTCTTACCCATCATTCCTTTCCATCCTATTCCACTGTTGATAGTTTTATATAAAAACTTTCAATACTATAAGTATATAAATTGTAACTTATAGTATAAAAGATATCATTCCCATGAGGATTATATAGCTACCCAAAAATTCTTGTAAACTTTTTTTAAAGTAAACAATAAGATGATTAACTAAAAATTAAGCTAAAATAGAATTAATAAATAAACTATGTATAACTATTTTCTAGGTAGTAGTGAAATCGGTTGATTGATTCATAATGAAAGCTAGGAATTACTTCTATCCTTATTTGTTTTCCCTGTACCTTTTTGATTCAATCACACTTGATCCTAGATATCCTATGGTTGTGAGTACCCTTTCTTAAGATCTAACTAAGTAATCCCAATTGAAAAGAGTTGAGTTGAAATCTCTCATCTCAAAATTACTCCTAACTACTCAATTGGATTTGAAATAATCCTATAGATAACTAATAAATAATTAAGATCTCTCTTCAATTGCCTATTATTTTGATGTTTAAAGGTCTATTGGGATACCAGCTCTCACTGCACAACATAACACAAGTGAATCAATCCAATTTCCTGATCCAAAATAATCATCATGAATATTTAACAACAATAAGGAAATAAGAAAAGAGTTGAGAACGAATTTGAAATTCTTTTCTTTTCCTTGTGTTGGAAAATCTGCTGCCCCTTTTTTTGTTTCTTCTTCCTTTTTATGTGTCTCTGAGGACACTACTTTCCTCCCCCCTTTCGCACCTTCAATAATATGTTTTTTATAGTGAAAACTAGGGTTTATAGAACATACACTTTCACTTACACAGTCGTGTAGGTGATCATGTATCTTAAAAAACCTTTAATTTGTGACTTTACATGGTTGTAGAAGCTTACACGGGTAACATAAATAATCATGTATGTTTATAAAGGAAAAAATAGTTTCTTTGAAGTTTCATATGTTCACAGTGACTTACATGATCACTATACACAACTGTGTATCTCCAAAATTGCTCAAATTCTTCCATTCCATGCCACGATTTCACCCAAACACTTCTCCTTTGGGTCTATAAAGGTAATTATCACCTAAAAACATAATTGAACAAAAATAAGTGTAAAAAATACTATGAAACTGTAACATCCCACTCCCATTTGACATATGCACGTGCGCCCTTCAGTCACACATGCACATGTCTGACAAAAATGACGTGTTAATTATCTCTCTTTCACTGTATCAAATGGCATCGTAATTAAAATCACAAATTGCACATTTGCTAACATCCAAAATTTCCTCATTATATATCATAACCATAATGCACATTGTAACTTTAAGTTCAACATCATCCATATATATACAATATCATCCCATGAGCATAAACAGCTCAATCTACACAGTATGCTACAAACATGAAGAATGCACAAAAGTTATTAACAAACTATGTCTTCAATTCCCAACTGACTGACCTTTGAGCCATATCCGATCATCAAAGTTGTACAAAATAAGCTTCTATGGAGTCTTAGAAGCCAGGTCATCTCACTCTCGAACCTGAAATTATCAACAGTGCAATTTTGATGAGTTTTACCAACTCAATACAGTAACCATCCTCTGTGGTTCACTCATGTTATACAACACAATCAATCATAAACATATTGTCACATAGTTCATATCAACTTGATTAGCATCAAGTTCTATCACAAACAAATTGTATTTCAGTCAAACAATTTAATTAAACTATCACTTCATTACACTTGAATAAAACACAATCATTGGTTTAATACCATGTATTCAAACATATAACATTCTTACAACTTTACAAATCATTTAATGAATTTAAATCATATGTGAACGCTATATATATGAGACTCACATTCGTTTTTACATTGTTATGACTGCATGCTTTTTCAGTATCCCGTATCACCAGGCTCATTGATCACAGTGAGCCTTAGGCTTTAACCACATATGTTTGAGCTTTAAGCTCTTTTCAGTAGCAGACTTAGTCGGTAGCAACACCAGTTACAACTGCCTTTATATTATATGTATTGAAATGAAATGTATGCCACAATTCATTTAATACAATCAATCACTTTCACACACCTTATCTCAGTCAACACAGTCAGCCATAACATTCAGTCACTTTTAGTTGAGAATCATTTAGGCAGTTTCATTCACATACAAGTAGCACTTCCAATAATATTCACATGCATCAAACGCCTTGGACAAGTATTGTCTGGAATTTAGTACACAATCAGTACATATTCATCATATATAAATTTCAATTAAGTAATATCCAGATCAAATTAAAGTGAGGCCATCTTAGGTTACTCACAATTTCTCCCTTAAGCCTATTGCCTTGATGTTCCGGCAATATCAGGATGTGGTCGCGCTACTTGCTCTCCTATATAAATTAACACAATTTCACATTACTGTACGACTTATGTAATTGAGAAAACACAGGTCTAAATGTATCATTTATCATGCATGTGTAATGACAAATTCTTGGGTATATTTCTGTAACAAATTGATGTACTCCAATAGTGCCAAAATTCACACACTCATTCACTATTCCAGCTTTGCTGAAAGATCCCATTCGAGTCAACTTTGCATAATCAATAAGATTAATAAAATGATTTATTTTTGTATTACTTTCTCTAGAAAATTGTTCCTCTGTGTCTTAAGTTTCTCATGACACCAAAATCATTCAATTTGGTTCATTATTCTATGATTTATGCTCATAATACCACAGACTGAGTACATTTGAAATTTGGGCTAGTGCAAGATCATGCATTCAAGTTGTACAACTCATATCTCTCAATTCCAATATCAAAAAATTACAAACTTTATACCAATTTAAAGCCAAGAGAATAAGATATAACTTTGGTTAAGACACCTTAGTCTAATTCGGCCCACATCAATATAGTTTATTCAATAAGAATAGGACATAATTTCTATCCCTGGTTGTGCTACAGCCTAAGCTAAGACTCAATTTCATGCCAATTTTGAAAGTCTTAAAGACAAAATTAAAATTCTACTTCTTCATGAATGTTGTAGACTTATGTCTTAAGTTTAATCTGAATGAACAATAAACTCATTTAGAAATCTAAATATCAAGATATAATCAAAATACCAAAGCATATTCAATGAAAATTCTCAAGTTCATAACATTCCAGCACATTCCCTCACTTTGGTTCATTCAATCCTTTTTCAAATCAGTTCAGATGGCTCCAGATTTTCATAGAGAGCAAAATCAACATCGTAGGAGTATATTGGTTCAATTTTCAAGTCATTTGGAGGTTGGGAGACAAAGTTATAACAAAATGAATGTAAGATGTTCAAAACAATCTCTCTCTACAGTAAACCTTTGGTCCAACTCCTCTTCACTTCTCTCTCTAAAACACAGGTCTTCTTCTTCTTCTTCTTCACCGAAACCTTAGTTTTCTTTGTCCATATTTTTTCTAGATTTTCCACTTTTCCACTTCATAACTAATACATTCATTGCATAAACCAACTTTCCTACTCCCCTTTCAGCTCAACAACACACAACAAACCAAAATCCAAAATTCAAACATAATCATTCATAAACTGCATATTACTATTCACGCAAATTCTAGTTTCTACATTTTGCTCTATATTACATTCATCTGATGCATTTTTTCACTTTCTTCTACACTTTCATTTCATCAAAAACTTATCATTTTATCATTTCTATGTTAGGACCTCACCCAATTCATTTTCCTTATCTTTGCACTCACTTCAAATCATCTAAAAAACACCCACACATATTCTCGCATATCAAAAGTGAACAAAAACAGAGCATAAATATTCATACATCAGCTTTCATGAACTTCTACATTTTCATTCATTTGTTCCTTCTTTTTTTTTTTTCTAGTTAACTTCAATATCACAAGCATATCACCATTTCTAACTTTCTCTCACTATTGTGGTTTTTTTTAATGCTTAAGAACAATCCTAAACAGAACCTATATCATGCATGCATTCATTTACAAACCTTAAACCATTATCAAACAATCATTTATGGTAACCATAAAACTCAGAACATAACTTACTTGATTCAGCAAATTTTCTAGTAGTTATGAGTGGACTAAATACACAAAATGAACAACTTGATGTTCGGTGATGGATGATTAAGAAGAGTGTTTTGGTGATGGGCATTTTCGGTGAAGCAATGGGAGAATGAGAGAAAGAGTTACAGAAATTTTTGGCTTAACTCCTAACTATGTGGGTTAATATCTCATTGTCACATGTCATCCATGCATATGTGCTATTTGTCAAACATTTAAAGCTACCGCATGTCACAATATAATTGGTCCATTATTTCAATAATTTTTCCTAGTCTAAAATACCCTAAATTTTTGGAAATTTCCTAAAATTCACCAAAAATTCTGAAATAATAATTGTTATCACCAAATAAATTTTCAACACAAATAATCCAGAATTCACATTTTAATCGCATTTATAAATCAATTATATCTGGAAAATGTCAATGAATGCATGTACAATTATTTTAATGTATCAAACATAAATATTCATATGTGTGTGAATATACAATGATTCATGAGCACGCAATGTACTTATAATTCCTCAAAGTACACTCAATTCACTATTTTGGGGTCTAGCCCCGAACATGGATGTTACAATTCTCCCGTCCTTAAGAAATTTCATCCTCAAAATTCTTACCTGATTGAGGAAACAGGTGGGGATATTGCTTTTTCATAAACTTCTTAGTTTCCTACGTTGCTTCTTACTCGAATGATTGTGCCACAGGATTTTTACCATTGGAAATTTTCGTTTCCTCAATCGTTTTATCTAATACCCAACTATCTGAAATGGCTTCTCAACATAGCTCAGGTTACTAGTAACTTCAATATCCTGAGCTGGTAACACATGTGTTGGATCATACCTATATTTCCTGAGCATACAAATATGAAATACGTCATGTATCTGAGACAACTAAGTAGGTAAGGCTAATCGATATGCCAAAGGTCCAATTCTCTCAAGAATTTCATAAGGACCAATATATCTCGGGCTCAACTTGTCCTTTTTACTAAACCTTGATACGCCTCACCAAGGCGACACTCTCAGAAATACTTTGTCCCTGACACTATACTCCATATCCTAACGATGCCGATCCACATAACTTTTCTGTCTATCTTGAGTCGCTTTTATTCAACTTCGGATCAGTTTCACCTTGTCTACAGTATCTTGGATCAATTCAGGGCCTTCTATCATTCTCAAACCTTCTTCATCCTAGTATAGAGGCGATTGACATTTTTTGTTGTATAATGAAGTGCCATTCCGATACTACTGTGGTAGTGGTTATTGTAAGCAATTTCAATCAATGCAATATATTGATCCCAAGCTCTTTGAAACTCCAACACACAAGCCCGAAGCATATCCTCAACATTCTTGATAGTTCTCTCACTTTGTCCATTTGTCTGAGGATGGAATGCAGTACTGAAATTTAGCTTTGCGCCTATAGCTGACTGCAAAATCTTCCAGAATCTCGAAGTGAATCTGGGATCCCTGTTTGATACAATGGACACAGGAATACCATGCAGTCTCACAACCTCAGTCACATACATCCGGGCCAACTGGTCTAGTGTATTGTTCTCCCATATTGGTATGAAGTTGGTCGATTTAGTTAATCGGTCCACCATAACCCATATTGCATCATTTTTTCTCAAAGTTTTAGGCAATCCTATAATAAAATCTATAGTGATTTGTTCCCATTTCCACTCTGAAATAGGTAATGAATGAAGCTTTCTAACTGGAGCCTGATGCTCAGCCTTAAGCTGTTGGTAAATTAAACACTTAGCTACATAATCATCTACTTGCTTCTTCATCCCTGGCCACCAGAAATGTTATTTCAATGTATTATACATCTTGGTCATGCTAGGATGCATAGCATAAGTAGCCATATGAGCTTCCTCTAGGATTTCCTTCTTTAGATCATCGACATTAGGCATACACAGTCTCTGTTTCAGCCATAATGTCTCATCTCTCAATTCAAAGTTAGAATCTGAATTTATCTTAACTTTCTCAATCAGTTTCATCATCTCAGGATCATCACTCTGAACTCTTCTAATTCTGTCATGCAACATTGGTCTCAGTTTTAATATGGCTGTCAATGCTTCATTATACTCAAGATTCAACTCCATATTCAAATATTTTAACTGAATCAAGCTTGGTAACCTCGATATTTGAATCTAAGCTACACTGCTATGTGACTTTCTACTCAGTGCATCAGCTACAATATTTTCTTTCCCCAGATGATACTCAATCGTGCAGTCATAATCTTTTAATAACTCAATCCATCTCCTCTGTCTCATGTTTACCTTTTTTTGACTCAACAGATATCTCAAACTTTTGTGATTAGTGTATATCTGAAATGTCTCACCATATAAATAATGTCTCCAAATCTTTAGAGCAAAGACTACTGTTGCAAGTTCTAAATCATGTACCGGATAATTCATCTCATGAGACCTTAATTGTCTCGATGCATAGGCTATCACCTTGCCATGCTGTATCAATACACATCCCAATCTTTGATGTGAGACATCACTGTATACTACATATCCACTAGATCCAGATGGAATAGTCAACACTGACGTTGTAATCAACCGATGTTTCAACTCCTCAAAGCTTCTCTGACACTCGTCATTCCATTTGAATGCCACATTCTTCCTCAGAAGTTTAGTTAGAGGGGCCGAAATTAAAGAGAATCTCTCAACAAACCTCCGGTAATATTCAGCCAATCCTAGGAAACTTTGGATCTTCGATACATTCTTTGGAGTTTCCCATCTCATTACTCCCTCTATCTTCATAGAATCCACCTAAATACCATGCCTATTACTATATAACCCAAAAATACTACTTGATTCAGCCAAAATTCACATTTATTGAATTTGGTATACGATTGTTTTTCTCTCATAATCTGCAAAATCATTCTCAGATGCTCAGCATGTTCTTCACTACTTTTTGAATATACCAAAATATCATCAATGAATACAATTATAATCCGATCCAGGTAAGGATGAAACACCTTATTCGTCAATGCCATAAATGCAGCTGGGGCATTAGTCAACCCAAATGGCATTACTAAAAACTCGAAATACCTATACCTACTCCTGAAAGCACTCTTTGGTACATCAGTCTCTGCTATCTTTAGTTGATAATACCTAGATCTCAAATCGAGCTTAGTGAACACTTGAGCTCCTTACAATTGATCAAATAAGTCATCAATTCTAGGCAACGGGTATTTGTTCTTCACTGTAACCTGATTAAGTTGCCTATAATTAATACATAACCTCAAAGTGCCATCTTTCTTCTTTACAAATGACACTGGAGCTCCCCAGGGTGAAACACTGGGTCTAATGAATACCTTCTTAAGCAGTTCCTGTAACTGAATCTTCAACTCCTTTAGTTCCACAAGTGCCATCCTATATGGAGGAATGGATATAGGAGCAGCACCTGGAACTAAGTCAATCATGAACTCCGTTTCCTGATCTGAAGGCAAACCAGGTAATTCAATGGGAAACACATCCAGGAATTTCTTAACCACAGGAATATCCTGTACACTCTACTCAACTCGAGTATCAATCATGTGGGCCAGATAAACCTCACATCCACCATACATTAACTTTAAAGCACTCACAAATGAGATCAGTTTGACTAGCACTGCTTGGTTAATACCTCTGAACACTGCTCTCGGCTAAATAGGAGACTCTAAAAATACTTCCTTTGTATAGTAGTTCATGATGGCCCTATGAGCAGTGAGCCAATCCATGCCTAGAATAATATCAATCTCCTTTAACTGTAATACAATTAAGTCTGCTTCTAACTTTGCTCGATCAATTCAAATCAAACACTTCTTGTAGACCTCCCCAACCACAGTGGTACTATCTATCAATGTACTCACCTCTAATCCACATCTCAATAACTCTCTATCACAATGCAATCTAGATGCCATATGCAGTGTGATAAATGAATATATAGATCCAGGATCTAGTAATGCATAAACCTCAAAAGTAAATAATGATAACACACCTGCAACGACATTTGGAGACTCTTGAGCCTCTTGCCTCGTTATGGCATATACTCTGGCCTAAGACTGCGGTTGATTACTCTGCACCTCAGTCCTCCCAGTAATATTCCCAAAACGCATCTTGCCTCTACCACGGCCTCTCTATCTAGTTCCACTGGCTCGGCTCTGCTGAACAGCGGGTTCTGTTGCCATACATCACAGAACAATCCTTGATCCAATGATCAAGTGAGCCTTACTGAAGACAGGCACCTGTCAACCTCTAGCATTCACCACTGTGCTTATTCCCACAATGTTCACAAGTTAGGAACTGAACCGATACTGTACCTCTGTTATTCCCAGACTATACAAAACTACATCTCTATTTGAATCCCAACTGTTTAAATCTAATCGGTGCCCTGGAAGCTCAGTTTTGTCGCTTACTGAATCTTCTACTAAAATCTCCCTGAGAATCACAGGGCCTCTTCTGTCTCAACTCATATTTGTGCTCAATCTGACTTTCTTTCAACAACTGTTCAATAAAGATCGAGGTAGCTCATAATTCCGCAAAATTACCCAGATTAGAAATAGCTAACTTCATCTGGATGTCCATATTCAGGCCGTCTTCAAATGTCCTACACTTGTCTTCCTTAGTAGGAACCAAGGCAGTGGCATTACCCATTAGTTCATTAAATTTCACTTCATACTCTGCTAAAGTCATATTGCCCTGTTTCAACTCCATAAATTCTTTCTTCTTTTTATCCATATAGATCTTGGGTATATAGTTTTCCTTGAAGTCTCTCAGGAAGTCTTCCCATCTCAAACTACAAGGTCTGATGGTATTGCCTGGAACAGTTTTCCACCACTGGTAAGTTGGGCCTTGCAGTAGAGATATAGCATAGTCAAACCTCTCGTCCGACTCACAGTCCATCTGATCAAAGACCCTCTTAGTTCTTTCTAACCATCCCTCGGCCTTTGCAGGGTTTGTACTTCAGTAGAAGTCCACAGCCCCCTGCTTTCGTAGTTTATCGTACCTCCTTTCCCTTCTTTTGGAAATCCTTAGAGGCATTCTCTTAGGTCAAGATACTGATGACTCTTTACTGGCTCTTTCTGATCCTAGGCTAGCTGAGTGTTTCACTTGATCGCCTACGTCCGATAACCTATAACACACAATAACTTCAATTATCATTTGAAGTTTTCACAACATTTCATGCCTAACATTACTACATATCCCTATGGATGCCAACCTAGCTCTGATACCACCAACTGTAACACCCCACTCCCATTTGATACATGCATGTGCGCCCTTCGGTCACATGTGCACATGCCTGACAAAAATGATGTGTTAACTATCTCTCTTTCACTGTATCACATGGCATCGCAATTAAAATCCCTAATTGCAAATTTGCTAACATCCAAATTTTCCTCATTATATATCATAACCATAATGCATATTGTAGCTTTAATTTCAACATCATCCATATATATACAACATCTTCCTATGAGCATAAACAGCACAGTCTACACAGTATGCTAAAAACATGAGAAATGCACAGAAGTTATTAACAAACTATGTCTTCAATTCCTAGTTAACCGATCTTTGAGCGATGTTTGATTATCAAAGGTGCACAAAGTAATCTTCTTTGGAGTCTTCGAAGCTAGGTCGTCTCACTCTCGAATATGAAATTATCAACAATGCAATTTTGATGAGTTTTACCAACTCAGTAGAGTAACCATCCTCGGTGGTTCACTCATGTTATACAACACAATCAATCATAAACATATTGTCACACAGTTCATATCAACTTGATTAGCATCAAGTTCCATCACAAACAAATTGTATTTCAGTTAAACAATTTAATCAAACTATCACTTCATTACACTTGAATAAAACACAATCATTGGTTTAATACCATGTATTCAAACATATAACATTCTTACAGCTTTACAAATCATTTAATGAATTCAAATCATATGTGAACGTTATATATATGAGACTCACATTCGTTTTTACATTGTTGAGACTGTGTGCTCTTTTAGTATCTCGTATCACTAGGCTCATTGATCACAGTGAGCCTTAGGCTTTAACCACATATGTTTGAGCTTTAAGCTCTTTTCAGTAGCAGCCTTAGTCGATAGCAACACCAGTCACAACTGCCTTTATATTACATGTATTGAAATGTAATGTATGCCACAATTCATTTAATACAGTCAATCACTTTCACACACCTTATCTCAGTCAACACAGTCAGCCATAACATTCAGTCACTTTTAGTTGAGAATCATTTAGGCAGTTTTATTCACATATAAGTAGCACTTCCAATAATATTCACATGCATCAAATGCCTCAGACAAGTATTGTCTGAAAATCAGTACACAATCAGTAGATATTCATCAAATATAAATTTCAATTCAGTAATATCCAGATCAAGTTAGAATGAGGCCATCTTAGGTTATTCACAATTGCTCCCTTAAGCCTATAGCCTTGATGTTCTGGCAATATCAGGATGTGGTTGCACTACTTGCTCTCCTATCTATATTAAAATAATTTCACAATACTGTACTGCTTATGTAATTGAGTAAACACAGGTATAAATGTATCATGTATCATGCATGTGCAATGATAAATTCTCAGGTATATTTCTGTAACAAATTGATGTACTACAATAGTGCCAAAATTGACACACTCATTCACTATTCACACACTCATTCAGTATTCCATCTTTTGCTGAAAGCATCCCATTCGGGTCAACTTTACATAATCAATAAGATCAAGAAAATGATGTATTTTTGTAACACTTTCTTCTAGACAATTGTTTATCTGTGTCTTATGTTTATCATGACACCAAAATCATTCAATTTGGTTCATTATTATATGAGTTATGCTCATAATACCACAGACTGAGTACATTTGAAATTTGGGCTAGTGCAATATCTTGCATTCAAGTTGTACAACTCATATCTCTAAATTATAATACCGAAAAATTACAAAACTTATACCAATTTAAAGCTAAGAGAATGAGGTAAAACTTTGGGTAAGACCCTTAGTCTAATTCGGCCTACATCAATACAGTTTATTCAATAACAACAAGATATGATTTCTGTCCCTAGTAGTGCTATAGCCTAAGCCAATACTCAATTTCATGCCAATTTTAAAAGTCGTAGAGAAAGAATTAAAATTCTACTTATTCAAGAAAGTCGTAGAAGTATGTCTCAAGTTTAATCTGAATTAAGAATCAACTCATTTAGAAATCTTCAAATCTAGATATAATCAAAATACCAAAGCATGTTCAATGAAAATTCTCCAGTTCATAACATTCCAGCACATTCCCTCACTTTGATTCAATCAATCTTTTTTCAAATCAGTTCAGATGGCTCTACATTTTCATGGAGAGGAAATTCAATGTCTTAGGAGTGTATTGTTCAATTTTGAAGTCATTTGGAGGTCAGGAGACAAAGTTATAACAAAATGAATGCAATATGTTCAAAACAATCTCTCTCTCTACAGTAAACCTTTCATGCAACTCCTCTTCACTTCTCCCTCTAAAACGCAGGTCTTCTTCTTCTTCTTCACCGAAACCTAGTTTTCTTCTTCCATTTTTTTTTCCAGATTTTCCACTTTTATACTTAATAACTAATACATCCATCGCATAAACCAACTTTTCTACTCCCCTTTCAGCTCAACAACACACAACAAACCAAAATCCAAAATTCAAACATAATCATTCATAAACTGCATATTACTATTCATGCAAATTCTAGTTTCTACATTTTTGTCTATCTTACATTCATCTGATGGATTTTCCCACCTTCTTCTACACTTTCACTTCATCAAAAACTTATCATTTTATCATTTCTATATCAAGACCTCACCCAATTCATTTTCCTTATCTTTACACTCACTTCAGATCATCTAAAAAACACCCACACATATTCCCGTATATCAAAAGTGAACAAAAACAAAGCATATATAATCATACATTACATCTCTTTTTCCAGTTAACTCCAATATCACAAGCATATCACCTTTTCTAACTTTCTCTCATTGTTGTGTTTTTGTTTTTATGCTTAAGAACAATCCTAAATAGAACCTATATCATGCATGCATTCATTTACAAACCTTAAACCATTATCAAACAATCATTTATGGTACCCATAAAACTCAGAACACAACTTGCTTGATTCAGCAAATTTTCCAGTAGTTATGAGTGGACCAAATACACAAAATAAACAACTTGATGTTCGGTGATGGATGATTGAAAAGAGTGTTTTGGTGATGGGCACTTTCGGTGAAGCAATGAGAGAATGAGAGAAGGAGCTATAGAAATTTTCAGCTCAACACCTAAATATGTGGGTTAATATCTCATTGACACATGTCATCCATAAATTTGTGCTATTTGTCAAACATTTAAAGCTACCATATGTCACAATATAATTGGTCCATTATTTCAATATTTTTTCCTAGTCTAAAATACCCCAAAATTTCAAAAATTTCCTAAAATTTACCAAAATTTTCGAAATAATTTATCACCAAATAAATTTTCAACATAAATAATCCATAATTCACATTTTAATCGCATTTATAAATCAATTATACCTGAAAATGTCAATGAATGCATGTACAATTATTTTAATGTATCAAACATAAATATTCACATATGTGTGAATATACAATGATGCATAGGCATGCAATGTACTTATAATTTCTCACAGTACACTCAATTCACTATTCTGGGGTCTAGCCCCGCACATAGGATGTTACAGAAACTCTTAAATAATAAGCAAAGCACACTAAATATAGGTATATAAATGTAATCAATTAATCATTTATTAAAGATCCCCTTACTTAAATCTTTGCTTGTCCTTAAGAAAATCATAGGCTAAATCATCAAACTTACAAATATTCATTCCTTATTAACCTTGAATTGTTCATCCACACTTTAAATCATTGAATCATATCAATCAAATTAACATATAATTAAATCCAAGTTATACTAGAAGCTACCTTCATAAGTCAATATAGTAATCACATATATAATATTTTGAAATCAAAAGGAAAATTTTTTACACCCTCACCAATAATTCATTCAATGCACTTAAAGTGTTTAGGGTGGAAAGTGTAGGAACTCTCAAATAAATGCATAAAAGGATTCTTAACCATAAACTTACAATAGCATCATATCTTCACCACTTATAAGTAAACTATAAAGAAAAACCAAAAGGTCTTGTTACAAGGTGTTAATGAGGCTTAGGTAAAGGTAGGTTAAGGATAATAAAAGGGTGATAACATTGAAGGGAATTTAGATAAACAAAATTACATGAAACTTAGTTCTTCACAACATAAGTCCTTCACACCATAATTCGATTAGTACAATAACTTTAACATATATTTGTTAATGCTTGCAACATATATTATACTTTTATTGTTATTTTTTATTTTTTTCTTTAAGCATTCATCATATACCAACAATAAAGAAATATTGGACCTCTTTTAAAATTCTTCAACAAAATCCAACTTCAAGCAATCAAGTAAATGTAAATCCTTTAGGGTGCAAAATAATAAAAAGGCTTTCAAGTAAATTAAGGTAAAGGCAAATAATGTGGTCATAGTTAATGAAAACGCTAAATCTAAAAAATGGTTAATCCTAAGGGATAAAATATGGTAGGATAATAAACAAGAAAATAGGCTAAAAAAAGGTTGAACCTAAATGCCTTTATCATTTCAATGCTTCTAATTTAACAATTGTGGTCTCAATGTAAATAATAAAAGCACGTTCTAGAATAATAAAAGAGCCCTAAATAACAATTTATTTGCTGTTAGGCATAAAAGCTTAGAAAAAAGTCTTATATGTAAATAATATGCAATTTTCATTAAATTAGTTATTTAAATGATTACTAAAAATATGACTTATGAAAGCAAGTCTATTTTAACTTTTATCCTTTTGCATACTAATTCAAACAAATAATGAATCATGATCTAAAGTAATTTGGACCGTTTTGAACTAAATTGGGATGTCAATTAATAAAAAATTAATAAAAAGATTATAGTAAACTTAAAATTTTGAAACCCTTCTCCACATTTAAAATTGTAAATTGTCCCTAGTATACACAATTGAAGCATATAAAATAAAATAAAATATAAAACATAAAAATGAGAAAGCTATGATTGGTACTGCCCTGAATAATAAGATGCACAGAGCCCTGAATTAGAGATCCATCTTATATTATATACATCTAGCAATGCAAAATATAAACAAAAAAAGAAAAAAATAAAAGAAAAAATAATAAAGAAAATAAGTAAAGAACTTGGAAATAAAAGTAACATAACATAAAATAACAGTGCGTTAATGTTCAACAAAATAAAATAATAAGGAAAATAAGAAAAATACTCAGATAATAAAAAAGAAAAGAAAAACCAAAATAAAAGATCCATCAGCCCCTCGGTGATTATGGCACATCTATCATAGGAGGATCCTCAGGTTTTGGAGCCTCATATTGTTGCAGAGCTGGAGATGAGGCAACCACTCCATATGCTAGAGGTGGAATGGATATCCTAAGATGTCCCACCATCTACACGAATACCTCCTCCATCCATCTATCATGGGCTTCTCATCTTTTGATCCACTCTGTCAGTTTCGCTTGATGTGCTTGAATAATGCACTAAACACCCAATATTTGCTCCATATGTTTCTCTAAACATCCTGGTGATGTCAGCACCCTGCACGATCTTGCACTAGCCTCCTCTAATGTTGCTCCTTCCATTTGGGATGCTAGTGAGCTCTATCATGGTGACTACTCAACTATATTGAGGCAATTCCCTTTTGCTCCCAATGTGATTTGCTCAGTTAAAATCCCAATTTGGTGATAGATATCCCTCTTGCATACTATATGCATATTTTTCATGACATCTAAAAGTTATAGCTGCCATGGTACTGACCAACTGCATTAGTGGTAACATCTTGAACACTCCTATCCTCCGTGCCAGCCATGGTCTTTACTTTCCTCATAGCTAGTTTCTATATAAATCGATTTGGTAAGTTGGGGAGAAGGAGCAATGTCTTCAGAATGGGCTACAATACTGGTAAGATTTGCGAAAATATCAACCATATGAGTTTCGGGGACTGTTACAGGTGGTATAATCGTTGAAGAGCTCTCCAACTCAGTTGAAACATCAACTTGAGAAACTTTTATGTGTAATTTCTATTAATTTTTCTTGCCTTCATATCTTGGTTTTGGTTACAAATTCTGGTATTTTAGATCCAAATTTGAATTAATTGAGTGAAAATGGTCGTGAATGTTGCATGAAGGTTGAAGGACATGTTTTGTCAATTTTGCATGAAAAATTAAAGTTCACAAAAATTTGACATGAAAAGAAACTAAAGTGTGACCACTGTGACAAGCTTAGTTAAGGTGGTGACCAAAGTGTCATGACACTTAAGTCACGGTGGTGACCAACCCTTACAGGTTGAAGGCTTGAAAACCTATAACTAAAATGAGACTATAAATAGAAAGAAGAGAGGAGGGTGGCTGCATATTCTATCATCCCACACATTCTTGAAACAGACACACTGGGATATTTTGAGACACAAAAACAAATAGAGAAAAAGAAGGCAGAGAAGATAAGGGAGAAAGCAGAGACCACTCGGGTGAGGTGAAGAAGAAAAATAGCAGAGAGTTTAAATAGCTTGAGCATTCGATCATCTGGGTGAAAACCAAGTAGGAGCAGAAGGTGAGAGCCAATGCAAAGAGCTTGAGAGTGCAGGGGACCACTACAACTCCCTTATCCAATCTTTGTTTGCTTGCTCTGTTTTACATTTGTTGCATTATTTCTCTGTGTTTTACTTTTCTATTATTTACTAAACTTAAGACGCTGTTAGCTTAACTGACTGATACTCTGTTATCTTTTGATAGTTCATTTGGTTATTTACTTGGTTTATTGCTTAAATACTTCTCTTATACTGATAAAGATGGGATTGAAGTATTTGAATATGATGAATCTTGTTATTTCCATTATGGGTTGATCTTATTTTCTTGAAGATTAATATAGCTATTTTAGTCAAATATACATGATTAAGGGACTATATTGTGTTCTTATGTTTGCTATAATTTCTAAACTGAACAGATGTAATAGCGTGACCAAACTTTGTATAATTTTGGTATTAAACGAAGGATTGAGAGAAGAAGTTTAACATGAAACGAGAAACTATAGATGCTTAGGTTAAGAATTAGAATATGTTAACTTAAGTGGTAATTAGCAGTCGAGTTTCCATAATTAATTCCGATGATAACTTGTCGAATACGAAAGTTAGATTTAGTTTATTATTCGAGTTGATCTTAAAATCCAACTGTTAATTTTAGTAAGACAATTATCCAATCATTTCTCCTTAATCATGCATAGGCGATTAAATTAGTGAATTTAATTCTTAAGAGTTTTCCACTTCGATTAATCTTTATGTTTTTGTTTCCAGTAAAATTAGTTACTTCTCAGTTTAATTTTGTGATTTTTTTAAAGCCTTCACTCAACAATCAGGATAGAATGTTTAGGATCGCATTTGTTTTTATTTTTGTTTGAGGTTAATTTGAGTGGACCAATTTCACCTCGGTGGGAGACGACCCTAGGTAATCAACTATAACTATCTCGTATACTAGCGAGTCGGATATCCTAGGTATTTTTAGAATTTATTTTAGGCATAATAAGTTTTTTGTGTCGTTATTGGAGAGGAGTTTAATGTTTGTACTTGATTTAATTTTGATTGTTTTGTCGATTGTTTTTGTCTATTCATGCATACATATATTATTGTATTGTTTCGTTGATTTGTTTATTTAATTTTTGTTATTGATTTAGCATTTCCTTAGTTAGTCCCTACTAGGAAGGAGGTCTCTAAGGAGTGGAGACAACGTCAGTACGTAGTGAATAGACAAAAAACCAAGTAAGGAGAAGGAGATCTCTAGATAGTGAACCCATTTCTTTTGTTGATAACATACATCGAATACGAAGACCTCAAGGGGACTTTGAAGACGATCACGAGGAACCCAAATATGAATATCAAGTTAATAACCAAAGGATGGGTGAAAGGTAAGAGTATGCTAGACTAGTGATTGGTACTGCCACTTCGTGCATACATTTGGGAGAGGTAGCTAGGAACTATGAATTAAAAAGTATCCACTACAACATGCTGCCATCTTTCTATAGGGTTCCCAATAAATACCTTTTGAATTTCATTTGGGAATTCTATACTACCATCCAAACCTTCCCTTTGGATGGCTTAGGTGAAGATCAACTCAGAATGAGATGCTTCCCATACACATTAAAGGATTGGGCCAAGGCATGGCTGATGACCCTTCCACCTGGTTCATTGACTATATGGGAAGAGGTGTACAACAAATTCATGGAAAAGTTCTATTCCCATCAAAATACTTCTGAGTTGTGGACGAAGGTAGTAACCTTCACTTAGATGGAGGGAGAGCCATTCCATGAGGTGTGGGAATGATTCAAACTCTTACTCATATAGTGTCTACACCATCATTTTCCATTTCACATGCAGAACTAATTCTTCCATAATGGATTAACACAACAACGTCAGTACGTAGTGGACAATGCAGTAGGAGGAGTTGCGGGAGAGGATACGACTGAAGAAATGTATGAAATCTTTGAAATGTTGGGGGCAATTCTTAAAAAAATAGCGTGAAGGGGAGAAGAGTTGGAGTTCATAAAGTGAGCTTGAATTAAGAATTGGTTATGCAATTAGCTGAGTTAACAAGGCATCTAAAGATGCTAATTACAAGACTACCCCAAAATGTTCCAAATCAAGAGGTATATGGTATATGTGGAACTTGTGATCACAGAGATAATGTTTGTTTGTATTCTTGTGATTCTTTTGTAGATGGGGAAGAACAAGTGAACTCATTCAATGGTTTTCATCTAAGGGAGGGAAATGATTAGTATTCAAACACCTGCAACCCTAGTTGGAGAAACCACCCCAATTTTTCATGGAAGACCAACAATCCACTAGTACAACCCTAACCACAATACCAAAATTTTCAGAGGCCAAATTATTACCAAGGGAAATCCTCACTTCAAAACCCACCAAGCAAGCCTTCTTTAAAGGAAAGCCTGAATCTATTCATTTAGGTCATAACTCAAAATCAAGAAACGAACAATAAGAGATTTAATTATTTGGAGGTGTTTGTGAAGAGGACTGAGATCCAAGTAGGGCAATTCACTGCTCAAATTCATAATAATCAAAAAGAAAAGTTTCCTAGTCAACATGAGCAAGCCAAAGTAGTTACTATTATGAGAAGTGGAAGGGTGATTGAAAATCACATTGGAATTCTTCCTAATATGTTTGATGCTGCTAGTCAAGAGAAGGAGAGCTTCATAAGAGAAAAACATGAGCAGAAGGAGGTAAGCAATGGGCATGACTCGTCTAGTCACATTCAAAAAAGTGAAAAACTAAAGCATGACACTAAGGACAATGAAAGACAAAAACTGCATAAAGCGACGAATCCTTATAGACCACCAATTCCGTATCCAAGTTGTTTTAAGCAATTGAAACAAGATGCACAATTTTGTACTTATATAACATTCTTTCCAAGGTTAACATTAATCTACCCTTGTTAGATGTGATTAGGAACATTCTAGCTTATGTGAAGTTCTCCAAGGAACTAAACACCAAGAAACGAAAGTTTAAGCCTTACGAGAATGTGATAGTTTTGTAGTAGCTAGTGCAATTCTTTAGCATCAATTACCCCAAAATTGAAAGATTCGGGGAGTTTTATCATGAAGGTATCAATGGGTAATAGTGATGAGGTTAAGGGTATGCTTGACCTTGGAGCGAGTATAAACCTTATGCCTCTCGCTATTTATGAGAAATTGGATTTAGGATAGTTAAGACCTACCAGTATGTGCTTATAATTAGCTAATAGGTCAATCCGTTATCTAAAAGGAATAATGGAAGATGTGTTAGCAAAGGTTGGCGTATTGATTTTCCCTGTAGACTTTGTTGTCCTAGACATATGGAAGGTCAAAGAGTAAGGAAAGAAGCACACCATACGCTGAGGGAGGCATTTTATGGCCACTACCAATACTTTGATTGATGTGAAGAACGGGAAACTGAGCATGAGTGTTTTAGGAGAAATAGTATAATTTTCAATTTTTAATGCTAAACACATTCTGACTACTACTGTTTGTAAAGAATGCTATCTTGTTGATCAATTTAATTATAAAGATCTTGATTTTGTATTTAAGGAAGAAGAAGAAAAGAATCTGGGCTTGGTGAAAGAAATTGATAAGTGTTGTCAATTGCTAGATGACGCAACTGCGAGAGAGGTTGGAAAATTCTTGAGGAAAGATCCCAACGAAGAGAACAAAACAGTGGAATCAATATTTGAGCGATCCATCTTGAGCATAACGGTTAAGGTGTCCAACTAAAATACATTAAAGAAGCGCTAAATGAGAGGCAACCCATATAATTTCTGTTTTTTTCAATTATTTGTTTGTTATTCTTTTTTTAGTGAAACTCGAATTAATCTGTTTGCTTTGTGTGCACATGCCTACTTTTCAATCTCTTTTATTTGTCTTCCTTGCAACTGTTCTCCACTCCTCAATGTAGGAAGCCATGTTCTACACTGCATCAACGTAGCCACTACCTACACTTTCGTATCGTATTTCTATCTTTGTTCTTTTTATTATTTTTATTGCTTCACAGTTGAATGTCTTTTAGTTTTAATGCTTGTCCTTGTTATCGTTATTTTGTGTCTTAGATCCCTCTTTTCCTTTTTTGTATCACATTAGGAACAATGTGATATTTAAGTGTGGGGGAAGCTACTAGTTAAAAATTATTATTATTATTTTTTGTGATTTTGTATTTGTGTTTTCCTATTTAATAGTCAGAGATGCATGGTCATTAAATGAACTCCATCTAGATTAGAAATGCATAATATAAGTGAATGAGTATACTTGCATGTTTAGGATGATTGACTTGAATTTTGATTAAAAGGACCTTAGCTTGCTATGATAGGTGAACGACACTTTTCATTTGGTAAGAATTTGAGCCCTTTTGAAATATTTGACACCAAATTCAAGTATTCTTTACTGAGAGTGTTCTTTCATGATGAAGGAACTCTAGAACTTGCTTGCAAATACTAGTCAAGATTACACAATTTTACGCAAACATTGAAATGATGAAGGCAATTAGGATATACCTTTTTTGCTTAAAAAGCCACAGTAATTTTACCCTTAATGACCACCTTTTGAGCTTAACATGAACCATTTCTTCTTTAAACCCAAAATGTGAGCCTCAACCTTGATTATTTAAATTTTTTCATCATACCTACTATAAGGACGAATTGAGCATTTGAATGGATATGATTGGGTTTAGGCAATAATTGCTTGAATAAGTGAGGGGGAATAATAGGACATAGTTAGTTTTTGAGTTAGGAATGGGTATAGTTTGTATCTCTCCTCTACATTTTACCTCTTATAAACTTGATCTTGTTATCAATAAAAAATAATAAAAAGGAAAAAAGGAAAAAAGGAAAAAAGAAAAGGAAAAAAGAGAAAAAAGGAAATAGAAAAGAAAAAGGAAGGAAGACAAGATAATAAAAAATGAAAAGAAAGAGGAGAGATATAAAAAGGGAGTGCTAATCTTGTTAATTTGAAAGGAAAGAATTCAATGTTTTATGCTTCATTATTTGTATTACTTTGAATACTTAATTTGTTCTATGGTTTTAAACTATGATTATCCTTTTTCCTACCTTTAGCTCGACCCCATTACAACCAAAATAAAGACCTTCAGATTGATGTTTGTGTTTGATATGAGTGGTGGAGATTGGATTAGTAAGCAAGCCTATGGCAAATTCCTTACATGAAATGAATTATGAGTGAATATATCCTATCTTTGAATGCTTGAGAGGATGGAGAGTGGAGTGAGTGTCTATCACACTTGTTGATGGTTTTTTGAATTGAAGTACATGTTAATTTTAGCTAAGCATGCGGAGAATAGTCTGTTCATAGAAAATTATGAGTTTTAAGTTCTTAGATTGTGTTTATTGAAATGATCGTTGACATTTTTGAATATTATTTGCGAAAATTGTTTTCATTGTTTGTTCTTTTATAGTCTAGTGTTCTTTATTTTGCTTAAGGACAAGCATAATTTAAGTGTGGGGTAATTTTTGTATGTAATTTTTATTGATTTTGCTTGAGCTCTACTAATCCTGGTTTCCCCTTAGGTCATGTTTAATCAAGATATGATCATTAATTAAACCTAACTACCGAATAACCTAGGATACAATCTTTAGATTCAATTCAGCATCTGAATTATGAATTATAAAATGATCAATATTGGCAGTAACCTTGAACTTTCGGGTTATCTAACCTAAGCTATGTTGTTCCTAATGATTAATGATCATTAGATGCTACTCACAAACATCAAAAGTAACGATTACAGATTACATTCAATTTTTGAGCAATAGGTTCAAAATAAAACAATCAAAATAACATATTAAGATCATTCATCCCAAAATGTAATCAAATCAAAACTAACAACACAACAATCAAAAAAGAAATTACAACTTTAAAGTGATAAAAATAGCTTAACTGTGACTTGGCGTTGATATTCCTATTGAACCGATGTCGAGAAGCTAGCCTTCTATCTCCATTTTTATGCTCCAAGTGTGAACCATATTCTCCATGCTTCGGTGGTGAAAAACAAAGGAAAACCTAGCCCTCTCTCTATTCCACGCTACTGCTCTCTTCTACCTTTGCTACTATTCATTGATGGGACAAATTAAGTTTAAGGTCCATGCTCACTATTCACTCTCTTCTCTTCTCACACAGCTCTTCTCTCCTTCATTGTAGCTTTGATGTGACAATTAAGATTGTTGGTCCATTTTCACTATTCATGTGTGCTTAAGACACTCTCTACCGTTAGCTATCTCTTCTCTTCTCCTTGCTACATTAAAACCAGCCTCACTACCTCCACTTACATTTTTTTCACCAACACAGATGGGAGCTTCGATTCTCACATTTCAGCCCCCACACTCCTTATTTTATTCTCCAAAATGTTGTAGCCTTTCCACTCTCTTTTTATGATAAAAACTAGCTTCGAAGCATGGAGAGATGGCTTAACTGAATAGATGATCTGGCTGCTACGTCTCTTTAGATCTTCCTCCTTCTTTCCATTCTACCTTCTTTTATTCTCACTTCAGACGAAACTTCTAGCCCCTTTTCTCTTATTTTGTATCCCTTCTTTCTTTTCTCATAAGGCATCTAGGTTCCCAAATAAGAATAGAATTGGACAGGTGGCATTCCAAAACCGACGAGGACCCCTTGCTGTTGTTGTCCACTTTTTATCTTATTCTCCAAGCTTTGTCACATTTTTTTTCAATTAGATATCTTGCATGGGACAACTGGTGTGTGTGGTCAAATAAACAGCTGGTGTGTGTGTGGTGACTCACTCAAGTGAGACACCATGCACTCATGTTAGGTGTCTTCATCTTCCCACTTTTTGCTTCAGCCCTCCATTCACGTGCAGCTGTTCAACTCCTTTGGTTTTCATAAATTTTTTATGAAGTTGTCCATTAAATTCATGTCCAAGTGCATCCCTTTGCTTGCTTTATACCTTGAATGATTAAATAATTGGAAGCAACCCTCACGGCTATACAAAAACATGCATAATCGGGAGTGATAACTCATGGCTGTGTAGGTTTTCCAGCATGTCATGAGCAATTTGATACTTCATTCTTTTATGCTTTATCCCATTCTTTTATGCTTTATCTTGCCTTCTCTTGCTCTAATCTTCTTCTTTGTTGTTCCATGAAGACAAGTGGATGTGAACCTTTGAGAAGATGGCTGTAATGGACATACTTGCAGGTCATTTTAGTTCCTTCACTTTTGAAATGTACCTAAGATCAAATATGAGCTAAAGTGAGTATCCTAAGCATTTCTAAGGCTTTAATCACTAAGTGTAGTATATCAAATGAATCAACATTTAAACACATATCAATCAGAGTGGGTAAGAATGTTTTCACAATCTTTAGAGAGAAAATACCTCTAAAATTTAGGGATCCATATATGTTTACCATTCTATATAAGATTGGTAACACTATAATTAAGAGAACTATGATAGATTTTAGAGCATTAATCAACATTATGCCTCGCTCTATCTTTGATTTTTTAAATTTGGGCCCTTTACAAGAGAGAAGTGTTATCGTACATTTATCTAATTGTATAAATGATTTAACTTAATGGAGTGGTTGAGGATGTTTTTAAGTAGGTGAATAAGTTGGTGTTTCTTGTAGATTTTTATGTGGTGGATATGAATGTTGAAATCTCATATAACCCCATACCTATCTTACAAGGGATACTATTTCTTAACACAACATATACTAAGATAGATGTTCGTGATGACACACTTATAATGGAATTTGATGGGGAAGTAATTCATTTGAATATTTTTTCCATGAAATATCCTCAAGATGATAATTCATTTTTCTCTATTGATGTGATTGATACCTTAGTGTAAGAATTGTCTGAGTTAAATTGTAGAGATCAATTAGAATTAGTTTTGACTGAGCATCTAGAGTTAAAAGCCATTGATAAGATTGAGTTGAGAGAGGAGCTAATTAAGAAGGCAACTATCTTATATTCTTTGAAAACTTGTCGTACAATATGTGAAGTTGCTTCCATATAGTTTCCTGAATCTTACTAGAGGCTATTACCTTTTTATGTGCAGTTACCTGAAGTGGAGCTGAAACCACTACCCACTCACTTGAATTATGCATATGAACCTATGATAGAACCTTGCATGGCCAAGAAAAGAACAAATGACCTACACATTTAAGGGATATGGCAAAGAAGAAATGAGATCAATCTTAGAATTTTCCACATCTATACCCTTAGAAGATACAACATACCCTATAACTATACCTTAATCAATTATAAAATGGCAAATTTTCTAATTAAGTAAAAGTTAGTTTCAATATATTTTTCTAAAATGAATGCAATATTCTCTAAGAAATTATCAAAATAAGAACCGTAGAGACAAAAATCATCCATAAATACCTCTATTCTCTTCTCAACATACTCAGAGAAAATTCTTCCCATGTATGTTTGGAAAGTGGTGGGTGTATTGCACAAACCAAACAACATCTTTCGATAAGCATATGTACTAAATGGGAAAGCATATGTACTAAATGGGCATAGGAAGGTTGTCTTTTTTTGGTCTTTTGGTGCAATAGGGATCTAAAGATAACCTAAGAATCCATATAAAAATAGTAATATTCATATACAACTAGTCTTTCAAGCATAAATGGAAGGGGAAATGGTTTTTACGTGTTGTAACATTCAGCTTTCTATAATCAATGCATACTCGCCACCCAGTTTGCATGCATGTGGGAACCAACTCACCCTCTTGATTAGTCACTCTTATGATTCTAGATTTCTTTAGAACAACCTATACTGGATCACTTACATTAGTGATGGGATGAATGACTCCAGTATTAAGAAGCTTCAGTACTTCTTAAAAACCTCCATTATCAGAGGATTCAACCCATACTATGCTTGTTTATTAGAACTTTGGCATCCTCCTCGCGTAAAATGTAATGCATACGTATAGAAGAGCTTATTCATTGAATATATGCAATTGTCTATCCAATTCCCTTCTTATGCTCTCTTAATACACAAACCAGTTTAGCTTCCTGATTAAAAGTTAAAAATGCAAACATAATAGCTGGAAGAGTTTGATTATCTCTCAGATATGCATACTTCAAGTGGACAGGTAGTGGTTTTAGGTCCACATCAAATACTTGCATATTATAAGGTAGTAGCCTCTGGTAAGATTCAGGTAACTGCATGAAAACAAATTCATATCTTTTAGGAGAGATTTCCAAAGAATGTAAGTGTCGTTAGCTTAATTAACTCCTCTTCTAACTCAAAATCATCAATGGTTTCCAACTTTAAATGCTCAGTGAAAACTAATTCTAATTGATATTGCAATTTAACTTAAACATTTCAAACATAAAGGATAAATCACATTAATAGAGAAAATAGAATAATCATCTTGAGGATGTTTCATGACATCATTCCCCATCAAATTCCATTGCAGGGATGCCTGTCATAAACATCTATCTTAGTTTAGGTCATGTTAAGAAACTTTCTTCCTAGTAGGATAAAGATGGGATCATATGAGGTTTCATCATTGATATCCACCATATAAAAATCTAGTGGAAACATAAGTTTATTCACCTGCATCAAACATCTTCAACCACTCCATCTGGGTAAGCATTAGTACAATATGCTAATTGTATGATAATACTAGTCTCTTTTAAATAGCCCACGTTTAAAGAAGCATAAAATAGAGTGAGGCATAAAATTGACTAATGCTCCTAAATCTAGTATAGCTCTCTTAATTACAATGCTACCAATCTTACAGGGAATGGTAAAAATATATGGATCCCTACATTTCGGAGATATTTTCTTTTTGAAGGCTGCATAAACATCCTCACCTACTATGACCTTCTCATCAGCTCTTGTCTTTCTCTTATGGGTACTCAAATCCTTAAGGAATTTTGTATATATTGGCACTTGTTTGATTGCATCAAGAAAAAGTATATTTTCTTCTACCTTTTGAAAAATCTCACATATCTCCTTATCCTTTTCATCTTTATTCAATTTTTTTGACCTGTTAGAAAAAAAAGGGACGGTTAGTCTTAACCATATTGGAATGTTCAAATTTTACCTTTGAGCTAGATGGGGGATTTTCTTCTTCTCTTATTTCCTTCTCAATCTCATCTTCATTGGCAATCCTTTGTAGAGTCTTCTTAGGATCCTCAAGCTCCCTACCACTCCTTAAGGTCCCCATGCTAACATTGTTTGGATTTATCTCAAGTTGAGATGGAAACTTTCGTCGACTTTGTGATTCTAGGTAGTTGATAATCACAGTCATTTGACCCATCTGACTCTCTAAATTTTGCATGTTAGATCTTGTATTTAGCTTAAATTATTTTACATCCTTCTGAAATTGTAAAGCATTAGTGGCAAGAGACTTAACCGTATCATCCAAAGTTGTACCTGAGTTAGAAGAAGAGGCTTTAGGTCTAGGTTGGAATTATTGCTCTCCCTGTGGCCTATTTGGGAAGTAGTTTTGCTATCTATTCCTTTCATAACTTAGTTTTGCAAAAGAACACTTTAGAAAATGGATTTGGATTCCACAAAAAATATTCTCAACATCGACTTGTGGGAAAATTAACGCAAGATCAAATCTAAGCATAACGGAATGAATTTTAAATTTTCCATATAATCAACTTTAACATAATTTAATTTGAAACATGAAACAAGAAATTAACAAAGTTATAATAACCTGTTTTGATTTCCTGTTGTAATTTTTCTTTCACCTTGAATCCGTCAATCCACAAGCCGTTTAATCGTCCGGCCTCTAATGATATCCACAGATCTATTCGGAGAAAACTCAAATCTAATTTGACAGAAAAAATGTAAGAACTGCTAGCTCCAAATTTTTTAATTTTTCCTTTTATATGAAAAATCATATTTTTCATGTCCTTGAATTTTATCAAAATTACAACTAAAGTCAAACTTTAGTCATAATTATGAATTAGTCCTTATAAGATCAAATATCACATACTGATCCTTAAAGTTTCTAAAACTTCTCAATTAAGTCCACCCTAATTCAAATTTCACTTTCTCCTTATAGACCTTTTATGTGTAACCTATTAGGTTCCTAATATATTGATCATGATTATAAATTATAATTCTAATTCATAATTAGAATTAGATAACTTAAAACTCCTTTTAATTCATATTTAATTTCCTAATTAAAAAATTTATAATCACAGATCATAATTGACGCCTAGCAATATTTCATGACCACCCAATTATTACGAATGTCAAAGTGGTTTGATTTAACCTGTCTGTACATGGCTATGATGTATAAATTAATCCTTTCGTCATCTAATGTTCCAATTGGAATTAGAGTATGGAATTCGTGTCTACTCTAAATAATTCCTTCATGTTCGTTCTTGCTAATTAGTAAATGATTTATAATTGATGTTTGGAAATTTTTTTTCTAGATTTCAATTTACTCTAGCCAAAGATTCCTAAAATCGTTACTAATCAAGAACAACAGAACATTCTTCCTAATTACTTTAGGACAACGAATTCTTTATTGATTTACTCAGCTATCTCCATATAGTCCATACTATATCCAATAACTATTTAATTGGACTACTTCAAGAGTAGAACATAAGTAGCATCAAAACAGAATAATTCCTACATGAGATAACTTTGGTAATGTCAAGTTTAAAGGTCAATTATACAACCATCATAATGAGATAATCTACAGACACACAAGTAATGTTCCATTCGGGGTTCTCATAATCGAGTCAGTTCAGTGAACTTATTCTCTAATAAGCACCCACATATTTGCTTAAGTGTCTCTCCACACTTTAATCTATGAGATCAATTACTTTCTTCATATGAAAGAAACAAACATGTGTTAGTCTAACCATTTCATCAATACCCCGTCTTGATGAAACTATGACTAGGAACATTTTAGGAATAATACAAAAATGCAATTTGAATCTCATAATTATAATTGCATTATAATTTCTAATTGCATAATAATTATTCCATAGATTTTATCTTTATGATTAATAATTAAATAATTAACAAATACATAAAGATAAAGAATGCCTTTTATTGAATAATAATAATGTCATACAAATCAATTTAAAACCAAAATAAATTGGCTGCAAGGGTATAAACCAACAATCTCCCACTTGCATTACAGCCAATCGCCAATGTATCAAATACTATAACCATCCATATGTCTATCATATCTTTTTTGAGATAAAGGCTTAGTGAGAGGATCTCAAGATTCTGTTCAGTGGGAACTCACTGTATGAGGATGTCCTTCCATTCCACTGTCTCCCGAATCAACCGAAACTTTTTGAGTAAATGCTTGGGTCGTTGTTGAGACCTTGATTCCTTCGCTTGTGCAATAGTGTCATTGTTGTCGCAATACAATACTATTGGATCAACAATACTAGGAGCCACTCTAAGTTCATTGATGAACTTCTTGATCCAAACTGCTTCCTTCGCTGCTTCGGAAACTATAATATACTTAGTTTCAGTTGTTGAATCTGTGATGGTTGGTTGTTTGGAACTCTTCCAACTAACCGTACCACCACAAAGAGTAAAAATGTACCCTGTCTGTGATCTACTATCATCTTGATCAGACTTGAAACTGGCATCCGAATAACCCTGAACTCTCAGCTCAATTCCTCCATAGACCAGAAAAATATCTTTAGTCCTTCTCAAGTACTTCAAAATGTTTTTCACAGCCATCCAGTGACCTTCTTTAGAATTAGCTTGATATCTTCTTGTTATGCTCAAAGCATAAGCAACATTTGGTCTCGTACATAGCATCACATACATGATCAATCCAATAGCCGAAGCATATGGAACACCATCCATTCTATTTCTTTCTTCTTGTGTCTTAGGACATATGCTCTTAGAAAGATAAATCCTATGCGATGTGGGTAAGAATCCCCTCTTGAAAATCTCTATGCGAAACCTCTTTAACACTTTATGTATGTATATGGATTGGGACTAACCAAGCAACCTTTTTGATCTATCTCTATAGATCTTTATACCTAATATATAAGCTACTTCTCCAATATCCTTCATGGAAATTTTTTTGGATAACCATATCTTAACAGACTGGAGCATTGAAATGTCATTTCTAATAAGCAATATGTCATCCACATAAAGCACTAAGAAAACGATTGCACTTCCACTTACCTTTTTGTAAACACAAGGTTCATCCATATTTTTGATAAAATCAAACTCTTTGATTGTGTCATCAAAACAGATGTTCCAACTCCTCAATGCTTGTTTCAGTCCATAGATGGGCCTTTACAACTTACATACTTGATTAGGAAATTCTTTAGATTTAAAACCAGCAGGTTGTGTCATATACACGTCCTCTTGCAAATTCCCATTAAGGAATGTTGTTTTGACATCCATTTGACAAATTTCATAATCATGGTATGTAGCTATAGCCAATAAAATCCTTATGGACTTAAACATTGCTACTGGCAAAAAAGTTTCATCAAAATCAACTCCTTGTTTTTTTTTGTAACCTTTTGCCACCAGCCTTGCTTTATACATATGTACATTTCCATCCATGTCAGTTTTTCTCTTAAAAACCCACTTGCACCCAATAGGTACTATACCTTCAGGTGCATCTACCAAAGTCCATACTTGGTTAGTGTACATGAATTCCATTTCGGATTTCGTGGCTTCTTGCCATTTTAAAGAATCGATGTCTGACATTGCTTCCTTAAAATCAGTAGGTTCGTCATTCATAAGTGAAGCATCATCATTTCCTTTTTCAACATGTAGATCTAATCTAACAAGAGGATGACATACCCTTTCAGAGCGTCGTGGACTATGTGTTTCTTGAACCATTGGTTGTACATCTAATGTATCAACTTGTGGTTCTTGTTCCACTTGAATGTGTGTTTATGGTTCTAGAACTTCTCTAAGTTCCACATCACTCCCACTACTTTCTTTGAGAATAAATTCTCTTTCTAAGAATGTGGCATGTCTTGAGACAAACACCTTTTGCTCAAGAGAATGATAAAATTGATATCGAAAAATTTCTTTTGGATACCCCACAAACATGCATTTATCTGATTTAGCTTCAAGCTTATCAAACATTGCATGCTTCACATAAGCATCATATCCCCAAATCTTTAAGTGTGACAACCTTGGTCTTTTACCAGTTCATATCTCATATGGGGTCTTGCTAACCGATTTAGACGGAACTATGTTTAATAGGTAAGCAACAGTTTTAAGAGCATATCCCCAAAATGAAACTGGACGAATTGCATGACTCATTATAAAACGTACCATATCTAATAAAGTACGGTTTCTCCTTTCAGAAACCCCATTATGTTGTGGAGTTCTAGGCGGAGTCCATTGTGAAAGAATCCCATTCTCTTTCAAGTAACTAAGAAACTCATGGTCCAAGTACTCACCACCTCGATCAGATCTAAGTTTCTTAATACTCTTACCAGTTTGTTTCTTTACTTCAAGTCTAAATTCTTTGATTTTTTTTCAAATGCTTCAGACTTGTATTTTATTAAATACACATAACCATATCTAGAATGGTCATTTGTAAATGTTATGAAATAAGAAAATCCACCTCTTGCTTCAGTAGACATAGGGCCACATACATATGAATGTATAAGCTCTAACGACTTATTAGCACGTTGTTCCTTTCCACTAAAGGGTAATTTGGTCATCTTTCCCATTAAACAAGTTTCACAAGTTTCATATGATTCATAATCGAAAAGATCTAAATATCCTTCTTTATGTAACTTAGTGATTCTTGTTTCATTAACATGACCTAACCTACAATGCCATAAATAAGATGGATTTTGGTCACTTAATCTCCTTTTCTTGCTATTTATGTTTAGAATTGGTCTTTCAAGATCTAATCATACAAACTATTTATGAGCATACCAGATCCATAATAAACATGATCTTTATAAAAAGAACAACCATTATTCTTAATAATGAAGATAAATCCATTCATGTCCAAACATGGAATATAAATAATGTTTCTTGTGATAACAGAAACATAATAACAATTATTTAATTCAAGTACAAGACCAGAAGGCAAAGCTAAACTACAAGTTCCTATAGCTAATGCAGTAACTCTTGCTCTATTACCAACTCTTAAGTCCAATGTGCCTTTTTTCAATGCTCTACTGTCTATCAGTACCTGCACATTGTTACAAATGTGAGAACTACATATGATATCTAATACCCAAGATTGTGAAACAGAAGTAGAAAGATTGATTTCAATCATTAAAAAACCTGAAGTTGAAGCTATGTTTAATTATTTTCCTTCAAGCTAGCAAGGTAAGCTTTGCAGTTCCTCTTCCAATGTCCATCTACACCACAATGGAAACAGATGCCCTTGTCATTCTTCTTTATGACACCGCTTGCTGGCTTTGTTACTTTAGCAGAAGCCTTTTGGCTCTTGTTCTTGTTCTCGTTCTTGTTCTTAAGGGTCTTACCATTATTCTTAGAAGAAGAAGAGCCAACAACAAGAACAGAACTTGATTCTTTCTTAAGGCATCCCTCAGCGGTCTTGAGCCTGTTGAGCAATTCAGCCAATGACACTTCCTTTTAGTTCATGTGGAAATTCATAATAAATTGTGAAAAACTCGAGGCAAGAGACTGGAATACTAAATCAATGCTCAACTTGAGGTTCAGTTCATAACCCAATTGGTCTAATTTTTCAATGTAGCCAATCATCTATAGAACATGAAGTTCCACTGAAGATCCATGAGCCATCCGACATTGAAACAGAGTTCTCGCAGTCTCAAACCTCTCCACCTGACTCTGTGCACCAAACAACTCTTAAAGGTGTAGGAACATTTCCCTTGCATTCATATTTTCATGTTACCTCTAAAGCTCGAGAGACATGCTAGCTAACATCACACATGTAACTTGCTTATTGTCATCAATACAACTTTGATAATATTCTCAATCCTCATTGGTAGCATCTTGCGCAGGTTCAGGTGGAAGCTCAGTGTCAAAAAGGTATAATTTCTTTTCTTACCTTAGAACAATTTTAAGGTTATGCAACCAGTCTGAAAAATTTAGTCCAGTCAATTTGTTTGCATCTATGATGCTAGTCAGGGACAAGTTTGTACTCATTTTTCAAAAACTGTTTCATAAAAAAATTAGTTTATGCTATAAAACCAAATAAATAAGGACTTTAAAAAATTTTGATTACTCCCACTATTTTAAACAAATTAATAGCCCTCACTATTAATTCGAGAAATTATCACATAATTTCCTAGTGGACTAGGATCCCATTTTAATTTAGTTAATCTTAAGTTTACTCAACAAACCAACTAAATTAAAATTATGTAGATAACATTTTATCAATCACATCCTATGTGATTCTTAGATTCGTTAGGGGACAATTCTTTGCTAAAAACATATCTAATATGCGATTCCTAACCTTACCTTTAAATTAATATGATCATGAGTTAACTCATCCAAATCATATAAATTTAGTTAAGTAAAACCCACTGTTATAAGACTAAACATGTTCGAGTTAAAGCGGCCTTAAGTTTACTCAACAAGCCTAACAATAAACAAAACTCTGGTTTAATCCTATAACAAAGGAACGCATTATTCATGTTCTAAACATGTACTTAATATTTTAATAAGGGATATTTTAATGAGGGATTTAAAATTTTAGGTCTCATTTTAAATAATATAATCTCATTATATTAATATATTCTAAATATAGAATTAAAAATATTTAATTTAATTAATTAACTCTTGAAAAATTAAATTAATTTTTTAAATAAATAAATTAACCTTAATCTCATTAAGGTAAAAACAAAAAAACAAAAAATAAAAAAACAACAAGAGACAGAGAAGTAGCTGGCGCGTGCAGAGCCAAGAGGCAGCATGCGTCCCTTCTTCTCCACCTGACGCTGTAATTTTTTTTTGTTTTCCTTTCAGGTCTGCTTTCTGGGTGGCTTCTGCTATCTGCCTCCAATCTTCACTCTATTTTGTCTCCGTAGGTGTAAGCAACACTAATTTTTATACATATAAAACTCAAACCACCACCGCCGAAGGTGGCGATTCTCTAACCGCCAATGGCTACACATGCCGCCGGTGGTCTCTATTCTGGCACATTAAAGCCTAATTAATACCATTAACCAAACACACATTCATAGTTATTGAAGCATATGATTCGATAATATGGCATTTAGTGAACAGTTATGGATTGAATAGAAATAAAAGAAAATCAGCATCAACCATACGTTATAAAAAGCAATGGTTACATATGTATTTATGAAGACCATCTGAAACGGGTTTCAGTTATGCAAATGAAGAGACAACAACTCTTCAGTGTGTCTTCACAAAACATCGCATAAAAGAAAACCGAAAGACAATAAAGATTAAAATTTTTTTTTCCAGAAACACATGAATCGAAATCCACAGTTCCAGAAACACATAAAACGTATCCCACATTTTTAGAAGCCCATGTAACCATTTTACATCTCCAGAAACACATGTAAATATTTTACATCTCCAGACATAGTTAATGCAAGCTAAAGTAGTAGCCAACTAAGCGAATAAATCCAGAAACACTTTTCGGATGAACAAGAATAAAAACATACTATTTCCAGAAAAATAACACATTTCAATTGCATTTCCAATTAACAACAGTGGGCATTCTAAAACATTTCGAGATAGCAAACTAGAGACAAACTTATGTAACATTTCCATAACTAGCAAAACTAGAGCATGAACGATACTATTTTGGACAAATCTATAAATTAAAAAAAAAACAAAGTGTCAAAACAATTTAACGAATAAATATGCAACTTTTGCATATTTAAGTCAAATCGAAAATAAAACAAGCTTATGAATCACAATTAAACCTGTTAAAGGTTGCTCTGATACCATTGTTGGAAAATTAATGGAAGATCAAATCTAAGCGCAGAGAAATGAATTTTAAATTTTCCACATAATCAACTTTAACAAAATTTAATTTGAAACATAAAACAAGAAATTAACAAAGTTATACTATCTTGTTTCGATTTCCTGTTGTAATTTTTCTCTCGCCTTGAATCTGTCAATCCACGAGCCGTTTATTCTTTTAGCCTCTAATGGTATCCACAGATCTATTCGGAGAAAATTCAAATCTAATTTGAGAGGAAAAATGTAAGAAGTGCTAGCTCCAAATTTTCTAATTTTCTCTTTAAATGAAAAATCATATTTTTCATGTCCTTGTATTTTATCAAAATTACAACTAAGTCAAACTTTAGTCATAGTTTTGAATTAGTCCTTATAAGAACAAATATCACATATTGATCCTTAAAGTTTTTAAAACTTCTCAATTAAGTCTAACTTAATTCATATTTCACTTTCTGCTTATAGACCTTTTATGTGTGACCCATTAGGTTCCTAATATGTTGGTCATGATTATAAATTATAATTCTAATTTATAATTAGAATTAGAATTAGATAAATTAAAACTCCTTTTAATTCATCTTTAATTCCCTAATTAAATAGTTTATAATTATAGATCATGGTTGACGTCTAACAACATATCATGACCACCCAATTATTAGGAATGTCAAAGTGGATTGACTCAACCTGTCTATGCATGGCTATGATGTATAAATTAATCTTTTCGTCATCTAATGTACTAATTGGAATTAGAGTATGAAATTTATGTCTACTCTAAATAATCTAATCATGTTCGTTTTTGCTGATTAGTAAATGATTTATAATTGATATTTGGAAACAACTTTTCCAAATTTCAATTTACTTTGGCCAGAGATTCCCAAAATCATTACTAATCAAGAATAACAGAACATTCTTTCTAATTACTTTAGGACAACGAATTATTTATTAATTTACTCAGCTGTCTCCATATAGTTTATACTATATCCAAAAAAACTACCGAATTGAACTACTCCAAGAGTAGAACATAAGTAGCATCAAAACATAGTAATTCCTACATGTAATAACTTTGGTAATCTCAAGTCCAAGGATCAATTATAAAACCATCATAGTGACATAATCCACAGAGACACAAGTAATATTTTATTTAGGATTCTCATAATCGGGTTAGTTCGATGAACTTATTCTAATAAGCACCCACATATTTGCTTATGTGTCTCTCCACACTTTAATTTATAAGATCAATTACTTTCTTCATAAGAAAGAAACAAACATGTGCTAGTCTAACCATTTTATGAATACCTCGTCTTGATGAAACTATGACTAGGAGTATTTTAGGAATAATATAAAAATGCAATTCGAATCTCATAATTAAAATCACATTATAATTTCTAATTGCACAATAATTATTCCATGGATTTTGTCTTTATAATTAATAATTAAATAATTAATAAATACGCAAAGATAAAGACTGCCTTTCATTGAATAATAATAATGTCATACAAATCAATTTACAACCAAATAAATTGACTGCAAGGGCACAACCAACACAAATTACTCATCTTTCTTTTGCAAATAATTTTCTACTTTTATGCCAAGGAAATAAGGCTTCTATACAATGCTTGATGGAATATTTGGATCAATTTAGCAAGGTCAGTGGCCTAAGAATTAATAAGGAAATGTGCTCACTCATTCTTTCCAAAGTCTATGATTCCTCAGGGAATGATATCCTAAAATTCACGAGTTTCCTATATGCTTCCCTTCCTATGAGATATCTTAGGCTACTAATCACTTCTAGGAAGCTTACCTATGAAGATTGTCAAGTGTTGTTTGACAGGGTGAGAGCTAAAATAAGGAGCTAGAATTGCAAAGCTCTTTCTTTCTCGGGAAGATTTCAACTTATGTCTTTAATATTGTCTAACTTGGTTTCATACTCACCTGCTCACTTTCTTCTTCCAAAAAAGCTCCTAAATAACTTTGTAAAGATGATGAGGAACTTCCTTTAGACAGGGGACATATCTACAAAGACTTTCTCTAAGGTTAGTTAGTCTAAAGTGCAGTTTCCTAAGAAGGAGGGTGTCTTAGGATGATCTCCCTACATGTGACTTATGGAAAATTGTCACAGAAAAAAACTAAATGTGGGTCAAATGGGTTAATGGGCTCTATTTGAGGGGTAGAAACATTTAGGGTGCCAAAATAAGGGTTGATGCTTCCTGGTCCTCGCTACAAATCGTACAACTCAAATCTTCTATTCAACCATACATCAAGATCGAGATTGGTAACGGATCTACGTCCTCTCTCTGGTTTGACAGTTGGAGTTCCTTGGGTCGCCTATACCAACTTCCTAACTACAATGCATTTAAATTGTTTTCCCTTGAAGATGTAAAATTCAGTTCCTTAATCAATTTAGTTGAGTGGATCAGAACAGGAAGATTCTTGGTCTCTATTGCCAACTAGACTCTTGCTTACCATCCTGTCCATAGTAATAAGGATAAGGTAGTTTGGACGCTTGACTCCTCTGGGACCTGTTCCAATAAGTCCTACAGACGGGCCATCAAGAACCAAGGTTCCTTTGTGTAAATTGGTATGGAAAAAACTATTTCCCCCAAGGTATCTTTTGTATTGTGGCTAACTATTCTAGAAAGGTTGTCTACCTTAGATGGAATTGCACCACTGATCTTAACTCCATGAGCCCCTCTTCCAAATTTTGCAATGTTGGTGTTAAATCCATAAGTCGCCTATGCTTTGAATGCCCTTTCACTAGTTCAGTTTGGAATGACATCTTGGCAAGATGCGAAGCTCCTGTCCCTCCAACTAAATGGAGATCTATTGTTCGATGGATTATGAAACCCTTAGGCATGAGGAAGAACAACAGATTTGTACTTCTAGTAGCTTGGTCTAACCTAGATTATTGGACTTGGCGTGAGTGGAATTCTAGGATATATAAAAATTGTGTATAAATTAACAAGTTTTTCAGCTTGAAGTGTTTCACTTTGTCAGGGAAACAATTCTGATTCGAGAAATTGCACTAAAACTCTTTACCACAATCTCAACTAATTGGCTTCTATAACTTAAGTACTCTACTAAGCTTTGAAAGATCAGCTTACTATTTCATTTTGTTTTCGTAGAGTTGCTTCTTAGTAAGAAACTTGTATTGTTAGATTCTTGCCTCGATTAATACCATTTTTAAATTTTAAAAAAAAGAGAACAATTTGAAGAGCAACTGGAAGGACCCCCCAAAAAGGATGGACCAGGTTTGCTCAAAATAAAAGGAGTAAGAGCTAGGAGCCAGGAAAGTAAATAAGGGAGATGAGTAATCACCGAATGCAGTTAAATTTTCATTCCAAAATTAATAAAAATATAATAGAAATTAGAATAGACAACTTAATTTAAGAGTGATTATATAAAACTACAACATAATTGTGATTACATGGAGATGGTATAGTTTTAAATTTCTAATATGACAATTTCAATGTTTAATGTGTGTTACACAGTATATTTGATTAGATATGATCCAAGTTTTTATCTTTCCTAATACACGACAAGTAATATTCTGATCCCAATTAAGTTAAAAAGATTAATGTTACAATTACTTGAAGCTTTTCAAACAACTGTGATATTTTCTGCATGTGTGAGCACATTAGTTAGTTTATAATAGAATACCTTCCTTTTTATGTGCCTAAGTTCATTGCGACAAATGAATTAGTAAGCTAAAGTTTATGAAAGTTTAAGCATCCCTAACATTATTTAAAGGCAGTAAAAAAGCATGAAATAGAAAAAGAATTCAACAAATGAAAACAAAATTTGTTTGACAATTGTGTTGACAAACTGAGAATTCGATCTTATCGTCAGCAAAACAAGGTTGAATTTCACAGGGGAAAAACTCAAAAGAAAAGAACGTAACTATTCTATTGAATAATCACAACTAAAAACAAAAATTATGCAAAGGACAAAAGACAGTACATTTTCAGAAATCATCATACCCTATGGAGAAAACAAGCTCGTCATTAACCAAGCTAGTCATTTGGCTGCTGATCTTCATTGCAATGTCCTCACTGCATGCCCATAATCTCTGTTTGCAGGAGAGTCAATGGCTTCTCTTGTATGCATCTGCTGAATTAAAGCACGGTAAGTGCAAGGAGTAGAATGTAGAAACAGTGTATTAAAAACATCATCAAGATCAAGACTCTATGGGGAACACCATCATTACGAAGGAATTCCAGTAGATGCATGGATGTCAAGACAGTTTCGAAAAGAAAACAGTAGAAGCTCAATTGCATAGATAATAATTGACCATCTCTTGCACAAGAACAGAAATGGAAGTCTTATGTTTAATGCAGCGCATAAGATTCACCGAAAGTAAAACGTAGTATCTGCTTGCCTAACTAGAGGATAGAAATTACTCTCACTTTTATGTTGGCTTTTAAGGGCCTCAAGCAACCTTTTGCTCCCTTCTTATTCCCATCCTCCTTAGTTCTTTCAGACTAGAAGCTACCTCCTGAATGAATCGAAGTCCCTCTTCTCCACTCCTCATCGAGTTAATTGTTTGCTGGAGAAAACTCCTGTCTGCCTCAAGTGTTCCCAACCTCTCATTCAGGTCAGCAACCTCATTTGAAAGAGAATCTAGCCAAGCTCCTGCATGGGGCACTGAAAAACTTTGTGCACCACAAGAAATTTCAATATTCTCTTTACAGCTGGATTCTAATTCATCAGGGGAATGTCCTCGACCAGATTTGTTTGCTTTGCTGGGATCCATTGACAATCTGCTATTAAGCTCATTTAATCTGTCTTCATTTCCGAAATATTGTCCATTGGTCAAGTCTTTTTGCAGCCCACTAGTTGAAAAACGATAAAGCTTCATCTCCAATTTCTTCAAATTTCGTAAAATATACAACTTTTCATCTTCAAAAACTAACGAAAAATTGTCTCCAGTACCCATATTCTTATCCCCAAACAGTGCATTTGGCCCTTCAACTTTATGAAGTACATCAGATTTTTCGGGAACTTGTTCTATGTACATAATTCGGCTAACTTCAGCAGGTCCAATATCAGAAGCTATCACATTAGAAGCTGGCATCATTGTACCCTCCAACACTGATTCATCTTGGAATTTATTCCTATAGAATTCAATTTCTGCTTCCAGATCTTGAAGCTCTTTATCTCTCTCGGCAAGAAGGTCATTTGCTTTTGCCAATGCTTCCTCATCATACTCAGCTTGCTCTTCCATCATTCTCATGCACTGCAAGGCTTCCATGTGGAGTGTTGCCCTCTCCTCTTGCAGTCTTGTAATCATGGCCAATGCTTGATTTGCAGCAATTGCAGATGCATTTCTCTCTTCCTCTAGTTCTTTGTATAAAGCACCTAACAATATCTTATCATGATCAACCTGCCGTCTTAATCGATCAGTCATGCTTTCACCTTCAATTTCACTGAAAATAATTCCATCCAGAGATAATCCAGACTCATTTCGGTCCAGTGAAATTCTCTGTTGATGTACATTCATTCCCATGGAAATAGTAGCATCATAAGTCTTTAATTCATTGCTATTCAAAGAGATATTTGGGCTCATTGATGGTCTAGGACTTGCATCATTTATTGACTGCTCTCTCGCAGCAGATAACTGTGAAATCAAGAGCTTCAAATCTTCACCAATTCTTAAAGACTCCTTATCATTCCATTGTTCTGCAAGTAAACCAGACAGCTGTCGTCCCTTATTGCCAACAGCAAGTTTATAAGCATCACTGAGATCCAACAAATTAGGAACTTCAACACTATCACCTGAAACAGGGTTTACTTCTGAATCCGCTTTGGTTGATGTGGCTGGCACATTTCGCATGTTGCAGATTCCATCACTGTCAGTTACACACGTCTGCCAAGTCTCTTCATTTCTCAAAAAACCTGTAAAATAAAACACAAAAGGACAAACAGATTTGTCAAAGGTTAATGATAACAGTCAAGAAACCACAGTACTTGGACATAAACAAGCTACGCTAACTTAGCAGCATTAGAAGCCTAGCCAGTGGTACAAAAAAGTCGGATCTGCATTAGTCATTAGGCATATATCATTCAAGCACTAATTCTTGTGAATTTGTTAGTTCTCGAGTGTATTACTAATTTGAAAGGTGACTCTTTGATGGGAGTTTCTCTAATGTTTGTTGGTGGGGGAACATCATCTATGGAATTAAACTTACCCTCTACAGAATCTTCTGCAAGCGTTTCACCAGAATTTGAAGATGGGGGAATATCACCAAGGCAAATAAGAATGTTGTGATTTGATGCTTCAATACAACTTTCTTTTGTTGCTGTTGAAGCAGAAATGTCATCAATTTTTTTATCCTCATGAATGGTATGGCACTCAGTTTTGCAGTCTGGTTGCCAATTAATTTCTTGCAAAACCTGCTCATCATTTTTTTTATGCCATTCAAATGTTACACCTTTGGATTCCAGGACATGTGTGTGTAACTCAGAAACTGAAGTTGACAAATCAGGTGCAAAAACTGAATCTATCAGTTTTTCTGAGGACAAATCATCCGGCAGGGTGAAAATGTGATGTTCTCTCTGCAGATATTCAACTTCAACATCTTCTTTAAGATTGTTTTCAACAATTGAACCATCATGATCAGAAAACTGAGCTTCAGATTCCATATCAGAATGCATCTTTAGCTCTGTGTAGGCCACATGATGTAAAGGATCAAGACCACAACTTAAATGAGTAGTTCTGAGTGAAAGAGATTGACAACTTTTCTCCAGATTGTCATGATCATGACCAAATGCATCAGAATAAGGGACATCAAGATCAACGGCCCTGGAACTAAATGATATGGTCTGCAACAACTTTTGGCCACTATGGCTTGGAACCAATGATTCGTCACAACAAGTACAATATATGGTACCTAGAGTAGAAACTTCAACTAAGGGGTCCCAATCTGAGTCATAGGCACTATCCTCCCCCAGCTTTCCAACCAATAATCTGTAAGTTTCAGCATTTGAATTATTGATTGTGGCAAATGAGAAGAGGCAATTTTCACACATTCCTTGGACATTGACAAGTTTGTTGTGAGCATGACACAAAACTAAGGATGATATCTCTAATTTATGACTTCTGCATAATAAATCCCAATAATTTTTGAGTTTCTTATTCCCAAATATGTGATCAAGCCTTGAACATAGTAGACATGGAGTTTGCAATTCATATTGGCAGGCAAATTTTGTGATCAAGTAAGAAAATATAGCATTAGTAAGCAGCATAAAAATTAGTAACCACTCAAGAGCAACAGATCCCAAAGATGTGATAATACTGTCGGTCCTTTTATAAGATTTAACAGATGGAATCTTTCCAGCAGCCATGCTCCAACAGGATCAAGTGGCTTATCAAATACTGATTGATTGATGGAAGGAAACTCCAATTCTTCCAAAATTTTGATAATCCAGATCTAGACACAGCACTGTAGCCACCAAAAAGAAAAGAAGAAATTGAAAAACAATTAAACAGAATATTCAGGAAACACAAAGGGCTATGCATAGTCTCTTGCTGTAGAAGGAACAGAGAGCCAGATGAAAACAAACATACAGATCAACCAAAAGTCCTGATATGAAAAAATTTGACAATTTCAAAATCAATAAATTGAATCCATCTAGATAAAGTTATGCCAGTTTAATAGAACCATATTTCAGTCAACAAAACATGGATGGGAAGAAACGCATGTAGATTACGAAAACAGAATGTTTGAAATTGCCTGAGAAACTCAGGTGAAACCTGAAATTTGACTTAAATAAGAGGACCTTACAACAGATTCTGAACTCAGGGCACATGAAAAACCAATTTTCTTGAATCATATGTAACTGAAACAGAAATGGAAAATCAATTTCCAAATAAATTATCTTCCTGCAAGAATGCAAACACGCATCCAGACAAAAAGGATGCACCCTCGGTTAGTCAAAGGTATGCCCGGACAGCAATAAACACTCCATGCAAAGCAAAGGGAACCCTAGGAAACAAATAGTTTAAGGGACACAAGGCACGAACAGAGCGTTGAAAAGAATAAAAATCATAGCAAAGTACGAAAATTTCTCAGGAAAGTAAGTAGACTCCAAACCATTGGAATAAAGAAAAAAGCAAACCAGCTCAAGAATAAAACTGCCGAAGAAGGGAAGAGTGAAAATTGGAAAAAAACCACTTGTAATCAACATTTGAAGCAAAGCCTAAAATAGAAACAGTAAATAACGAAACATTCACGACCAACCCAGGATTAAGATATAAACAAGCAATCTTCACCAGGTAAGAACATGATTAAGACAAAAAAGAAAATAAAAAGAGAAACTGACTTGATCAAGTGATAAAGGAACCCAAGAAACTGGGAAGGATTCAAAGCGAGAGCATGAAATGAAACTGTCTCATCTTGATATCAGAAGACAGTAAACAAAACCCATTAACCAGTCTTCCGTAAAAGTGGACATAGAGAGAGACTCAATCAAAACAAGCTGCCCCAATAAGTAGTTCCCTTGCTTTCTCATTTCTTTAATATTATCCGGGAAAGCAATACAACAATGCACGTTGTTTTCAGACGTGTATCAAATATTCAAATACCACAGAAGAGAAAAGAAATTGAAAGTTGATGCCCACGCATATAACCCCGCGAAAGTAAAATGTCATTAGACTCTCGTTTAGATCATTCGGTACATGGTGATTAGCCTGTTTGCCTAAAATTAATGTGTGAGATGTTTTTGTTAGAAAATTGAGACAATATTTTGATTTTTTAAAAACTAAAACCACTTTAATTCTATAAAATGATTAATATATAAATTACAATCAAGCATGAATCTTAATTTGTACTTTATTACGAAGCTTTATTCTTTTCTTCTAGTATCCTTGTTAGGAGAACAGATTAAGAGAATTTTATAACTCTTATAGAGAGCATTAGACAAGATGTGTTAGCTCTATTAGAGTATAAGCCTATTTATGATAAGTTTTTGAACGCTTTAGTAATTTAATTAAAATTAAATTATAATTTCAACTAAATTTTAATTATAATTACAAATAATTCTAATTAAATACTAATTATGAGCAAATAAGATTCAATATTTTGTATTGATCCTTATTTATTAACTATATCATATTTAATCATAAAGTTTCTCAAACTTTACAATTAAGTCCAACTTGATTAAAATAACTTTGCTATCCACAACTCGTTCTTTATGTGCGAGCTATTAGGCTCTCAAATATGTTGATAATGATTATAAGTTATAATTTTGATTCACAATTAAAATTAGATAAATTAAACTCCTTTTAATTTATAATTAATTCTCCAATTAAATAATTTATAATCAAAGATCAAGATTGACATTATTATGATCACTCAAATATTTTAGGAACGTCAAAGTAGTTTTGGCTAACCTTTTGTGATTTTTCTATGTAATTCAATCCTTTTATTATACAATGTTTCAATTACACAGAGCATGAAATTAATGTATACTCTTTTTGAGTCCAATCATATTAGTTCTCCACCATTAGCTATTGATTTAATTAATGTTATTTGTAAACTATTTACAAAGCGTCATTCCACCTTAGCCGTAAATTTTCTAAATCAATACTAATCGAGAATAAAAGAACATCTTCTCTAGTTGCTTTAGGATGATGAATCATATCTTGATCATACAACTACCTCCATATAGTTCATGTTACAGCCAATAACTACCGATTGAATGAACCATGATTAAATATAGTTTTTATTGATTTGGAGAAGGCATATGACAAGGTTCCTAGGAAAATCTTATAGAGGTGTTTGGAGGCAAAGAGAATTCCTATGACCTATATACACATAATTAGGGACATGTACGAGGGAGCAATAACTAGCGTATAGACGATAGGAGGCAACACGGAAACTTTTTCTATTAGTATTAAGCTACACTAAGGCTCCTCCTTAAGCCCTTTTCTGTTTACATTAGTGATAGATGAGTTTACCATACATTTTCAAGGAGAGGAACCTTGGTGTATGTTATTTTGTAACAATATTGTCCTCATGGATGAGACCAAGGAGGGGGTCAATTTCAAGTTAGAATGTTGGAAAGAAACGTGAGAGTCAAAAGGTTTTAAAATTAGCAGGAATAAGATGGAGTACTTAGAATGCAACTTTTTGAGAAGCCAGAGGATCCATGAGGCGGTAATGGCAATTGATACTGACGTCATACCACAAAATTTGAGTTTTAAATACCTCGGGTCTATCATTCAGAGTGATGGTAATATTATGCCGATATAGTCCATCGTATCAGATCTGGATGGGTTAAATGGCAAAGCACATCAGGGATCTTATGTGATAAAAAGATTTCATTAAAGCTTAAAGGGAAATTTTATAAAATGGTAATTCGGCCAACTGTGTTATATGGGGCAGAATGTTGGCCTATAAAACGTAGACATATAAGAAAGTTATTGGTAGTCGATATGCGTATGCTTTGATGGATGTGTGACATTACCAGAAGAGCCACAGGCTTGAGAGTGATGGGCTACAGGCCGCTCGTGCAGACAAACCCACCCCGTGGCCCACTCGAGGCCACGAACAAAATGACATCATTTTGTTTGTTGCAAAACGACTTTATTTTGTTCATGTTTAACTTATTTGTTCCAACGATAAAACAACGTCATTTTTGCTTTAAGAGTAAAACGAAGTTATTTCCAGATTAGACAGTTACTAAAAATATGAGACAAAATGATGTCATTTTATTGCAAGCAAAAAAGACATCATTTTGCCTCTGATGAAAGGAAACTCATGCGGTCACCACGCTCACTCAGTCACTCACCCAGTCGCTTGCTCTGCCTCCCTCCCTTGCATCGTCACAACTGGCACTGTTGCCTTTGTCTCGTTCATTAGCCTCCTGCCTGCCTCCATCTCCCTTTGTCCTAGAGAACTCACTTACTTCTCTATTCTTCTTCTTCCTCGAGTACTCACTCACTTCTGTCGACTGTTATGGCAACATCGTAGACTCGCAGGTAAGCTATCATTCTCTCTTCATCACTTATGTTTTTTTGGTTGTCTTGAGATGTGGTGTGTTTGATGAAATGCCAATAGAATAAGAGATGTTTATAGAATATTTGTGGATGAATTTCTAATTATTATTCAGTGTAGATGGATATGTTCTAATGTTCACCGTGGATTTTAGTTCCAGAATTGTTTATAGAATAAGGATCTTAGTGACAAGTGTGGTTTGTAAGAATTATCGTCTCCATTGTTGGTTAAACTTCCTGATCTAGACTCCCACTCCTAACAAAATATACCATTCAACTACATGTTCCAATATATGTTTTATGTCCAAGGGTCATTCTTCCATAATAAACCATAAGAGAGAATCATCAAAAAGTGGTGGTATTGATCTACTTCTGATTTGCTAGAACTTTAGTTCTAGTTCTGATAAAAATTTATTCAGGTTGTGTTGTGGTATCTAACAAAATATACCATTCAACCGTAGAATTCACTTTTCCTTTTTGGCTTTCTTTTGATGCCATGAAATTAATTGCTCAAATTTTAGATCCCAACCTTATAACAATAAATGATTTCACTTTCCTGAGATGATTTAATTACCTTTTTCATTGCCTACATGTCTTTTATAAGGACAGAAAACGAGATAAGATTTAGCCTTAAATGAGACAAGTTTTTCTACTTTTTGGAATGTTGTAGATAAGTTCACCACATCGCTTACAATTTGATGTTAAAAATATTTACTTAATAAGTCTTAGTATGTATCAGTTACTACAACATTCTTATAGAAATGCAACTTATGTATTTATGAAATCTTCGTCCCAAGTAGGTGACTCTTGGTGCTCATAGTGTTGAATTATCCTAGCGTAGGTGCTAGGCAACTAAAGCTATAGTCATTTGTAATGCTAGCCTATTCTGCATACAAGTTTAAAAGTCACTTCATCTATTTTCCATGCTTTTTTATGAAAATATGTGGATGTTTTTTTACGGTGGGACTAAACAGATTTGGTCAAACTCAGTTGATCAATAAGTTTAGTGGGATCACATTGTGGTATTTAGGTTTCATGCATTGATCCAGTACATTTTTTGAACAAAAATTGAAGTTTATGATGTTTTAAGAAATGTTTAAGCACAAAATACATGCTTATCATAGATATGAAGGAAAGTGTACACATATAATCACATAACATGTTGTCTACTTGTTTCTAGAACAGTTAACACAAAATTCTCATAAGTTTCTACCATTTTCTTTTACCTTCCCTATTAAGTGGATGGTAACTCTAGTTTCTTAGTGGACTCCTGAGTTATAGGGAAACTTGAAGACTTATGAGGTACAAATGTAGAAGAATTAAATGCTATATGGATTGGTACCATTTTGGACACATCAATTAATTAGATTTTGCGGTCTATGCTTTGCCTAAACTTTGATCTTACCTGCCTTAACTTAAGTGTGTGCCACTTAGTTGGCTTCAACAAAGTGCATGTAGTTAGACTTAGTCATTAAGTGGGACTATTAAATTCTAGTTCAAGACTTCTTCAATATAGATTTAATATGGGACGAGAATAGATTCATGTCACCTAGCATCAAGATTCATCCTCCTTACGAACCATAATCATAATAATTTTTTAATAAAACTTCCATACCACTATTCTCCCTCATTTCACTATTAATTTAAAGTTTTCATTAGATGACGTGCAATGTTTACCTCAATGTCATATGTCAAAGCTTTTAATACTTAGGATTCTTAGTTATCTAACCTTAAAGACAAAACATAAAGAATTCACGTGGTTTTTTATTTAAAAAGGTACGTATTTTTCTTAATGGTTAATTATTTTGTCAGGTTAATAAATTACATTGGTTATGAACAAATTAATATTTTGATAGCTAATAATAATAATTAATAGATAACAGTATTAGAAGGTTAATTTAAAGTAAAGAATATGGATGAAGCATGAGATGGAATCAAGTTAAAAGGGGGCTCTGGCATTATCATCGATATTGATTGAGAAGCCCTGTAATCTTACCTTCTTAAACCCTATTTTTCTTTTCGTATTTTCACCAAGCATTATATAAACCCAATGGTGAAGCGTACATCATCCTATAATTCTCGTTAGGAAGGTTAAAGTTATTAAGAGATTACAATCGAGTCTCCTTGCTTTATTGATTATAACACTATAATTAAATATACCCAATTAAAAACTTACTCTTATGTTATGCTACAATTTATGTTTAAGAATTTGTAAGCTTATGATTTAACTGCTATCATTTTTCTCAATAGTTTGCAAACATCATTTCTTAGTCATCTCCTATATGGCTTCAAGTGATAACTCTGAAACTCTGAACCAAATGTTATGGACTCTTCATCAAGTCTCTTCTTCAATCTCCTCCATGTCTTGAGCATATCAAATTGTATTATAACTTTATAAAGAGTCTCAAAAGTAACACTTTGAGGATAGGAGGCAACCCCTTCTCTATCATCTCCACAAAAGTTGACAAGCAACCTTCCAGTTCTGTTTGTGACACAACTCATGAATCAAAACTTTATAAGAATCCAAATCTGGACTTGAACCGTTCACTTTCAGATCATCCCATATCTCATGAACAATCTCCATTTGATTCAACTTCAAAAACATCCCCAACAAAATGTTGTAAGTTTGCACACTCAACAAACACAAACCATTCTTTTAGTTGTAGGTTTTTAATTGTGACTTGCTTGTTTTTATTGAAAACTTTTACAACATTGCAATATTTTATTTATAACCTTAAGTATTTATATGTTTTTTGTCAGATGGATGAACATATTCCTTCAGTTGAGAGTTCTAATCCAGTACTGGAGGTAGAAGTGGAAACTTCTATTCTTACCCCAAGTGATGATAGAAGTTTAAATATAACTCAAATTAGTCAACATAAAAGTGAAGTTTGGAATCACTTTAAGAACACTACATCGATCAATGGAATTGAAAAAGTAGAATGCAATTATTGTTATAAGTTGTATTCAACTGGTTCGAAAGGTGAAACATTTTCTTTAAAGAGACATATGGAATCATGTACTAGAAGGAAGATAGTTTTAGGAGGTCAAACATTTTTGGCCCCTAACCTTATGAAAGGAAATAATGAAATGACCGTAACAACTTTTGGCAATAATAGATTAAAAATTTTGATAGCTAATATTGTTATTGGAGATGAAAAAACATTGGCTATGGTTGAAAGTAAGAGATTTAGGATATTTCTTAATTCATTCCAACCAAATTTCAAGGTTCCAAGTTGGAATACATTGAGGAATGATATTTTTAAAATTTATGAGGACAAGAAAAGAGAAACATTAAGAGCATTGTCGAGTGTTCAAGGACGAATTTCTATAACAACGGACATGTGGATAGCCGATAACCAACAGAAGGGTTACATGGCGGTGACGGTACATTATATTGATAATGATTGGAAGTTATGCAATAGACTTTTAATTTAATTTATATTCTTTAATATTATTATCATTTAATTTTTTCATTATTTTATGAATTTATGATTCATATTTTTATGCCTTTTCATGATAGGTTCATTTATATGCCGACACCGCATACGAGTGAAATATTGATAAACATGTTGAAAGACTATTTGATGAATTTGAACGTCGATAACAAAATTTCCTCCATCATAGTCGATAATTGTAGCATAAATGATGCTATGATTGAGAAGTTGAAGGGTAAGATGCAGGTTGGGAGCTTATTGGTTGGAGGTAAGTTATTTCATGTACTTGTATTGCGCATATTCTTAACTTGATTGTAAAAGTTGGGTTAGAGACGATAAAGGAAGCAATAGAGTGTATTTGGAATAGTGTTTTATATTAGAGTGCAACTCCTAAAAGAGTTGAAACTTTTAAAGATGTTGCACAAATTTTATGCATTCCTTACAAAGAGAAGTTTGTTTTGGATTGTCCTACTAGATGGAACTCAACCTTTAAGATGCTGGAGTCAGCAATCCCATATGCTCAGCTATTTATTAGACTAGCCAAAAGGGATTCTTAGTATACCTACATACCATCAGAGGACTAATGGGACTTGGCTAGAGAACTTTGTATGAAGTTGAAATTATTAAATAATTGGACTGAATTATTCTCAGGAACAAATTATCTAATTTCGCACTGTATATTTAGCACTATGTCCAACATAAAGCATGCCTTATCATTGTGGATGTTTGACTCTAATGTAGTGATTCGGACTATGGAGGAGCAGATGACAGAGAAGTTTAATTCTTATTGGTCTAAGGTTGGAGATATTGTTGCAGTATTATATGTGTTGGACTTGAGATACAAAATGAACGGGGTTGAATATATTTATAATGCATTGTACGGTAGTGAAGCTCAAGAGCGTCTACATACCATAAAACAATTATGGTATCAATTGTTTCATGATTATGAAGCCAGAATGCAACAAACTCATGATTGGGATGCAGGTAGTTCAACACAACTTCGGTTTCAAGTTTGACCTTTTCTTCTGAACCATTATTGACAGATTCTCTTTCAAATTTTTTGAAAGAGAAAAGGGCTAGGATATCTTATATACGATGAAGTTTGATAAATATGTTTCCGAAGATTGTGTTCTTAAAACTGAAGGTGAGTCTTTCAATATATTGTTATGGTGGAAGACGTTTGCACATAATTATCCAATCTTGCAAGCCATTACACGAGACTTGTTAGCTATTCCATCATCAACTGTTGATTCAGAGTTTGCATTTAGTACTAGTGGTCGGGTCATTACTCCTCATCGTGCTAGACTTCATTATTACACTGTGGAAGCTCTTATGTGTACTGAAAGTTGGTTAAATAATGAAGATATTGATGGTAAAGTTTTTCTTTTTAATATATTTATTTTATCTACCTTTATATTATCTTATTTAATATTATGTTTTTTATTTTCCTACAGCCACAAGTATTAATGCAGAGGGGACTAGTGAAATTAATAGACCAACGGAAGGTTATTTCAATCAAATATATGAAGATGAAAGTATTTTTAAATATCTTTTTATATAATATTACATTACTAAATATTGTTTTTTAAATATTATATTACTAAATATAATGTTTGTACATACAGATGATTAGATCCAAATTGTTGACGATATTACCAGCAAGTACAATTGATCAGTTAGAATTAGATGATGCTCTCTCAGTCTCCACTCTCCAGTCTATCCTGATGCTGATTTGGTAAATTGTATCTTTTTTTAAAAGATGATTTAGATAATCATTCGTGTACAACAAAATTTTCTATAGTTAATGAATTTGGTTTTATCAATTCTCTCTTATAATAATTAATAAATAATTTAAGTAAATTAAAAATTTGTAATTAATTGAATTGAAATTGTTAACTATAACTATTAACTTAAATGAGTTTTCACTTTTCATACAAATTTCTAATTAACTGAATTAAATTTCATAATTAATCATATCATTACATACACCTCAACATTCTTTTCATACAAATTTCTAATTAATTGAATTAAATTTCATAATTAATCATATCATTACATACACCTCAACATTTTAATTTTAAAATGTATTTTCTCAATAATGATATGCAAATGTATATAGTACCCTTCAATATAAACCCTACTTAATGACTTTTAACACAAATTGTGTTAATATTTAGCTCATTAGTCATTATACCTAAAATATTAGTTAAAATGTTAAGAAGTTAGTGATGTTACACTTTTATTTAGCGAGTTATAGTTTTATTCAATTGAAATGTTAAGTAGTTTAAATAAAAAAATATAAATATTTTGTAAGTTAATATTTGATAAATTAATAATTTTATTATATCATATTATATGTTGTTATAATTTAAAGTTGTGTCATAATATATATATTAAAAAGAAAAAAGGTGAAAATTTTATAAATTTTATGAAATATGATATGCTTATAACACTTTAAGGACGAGAAAGATTTAAAGTAATATTTATATCAAGGTTTCGATTAAGGATTTAAGGAATTACTCTCAACAGACTTTTAATTAGAGTGACTTAGGAATGAATCTTCTAATATTAGAATTTAGGTAGGAGAAAAAATTATGAATATAAATTTAGATTAATTAGAAAATAATGATTTTAGAAAAAAAGTAAAAGAACTAATTTTGAAAGCAATAAAATAAATAATTGATAAAAACATATCGAAAGTATTTATAAAATGTATTCTAGTTTTTATAAAATAATACTATTTTCAATATAATATATTTTACTTATTTGTTTTTATAACTGAATTACTTATATATTATTTTGGAATTGATACATTAGGATTAATAAAGTGATTAATTCATTTTAAGATTAATATAAATACATATATGCATAATGTATATATTTTCTAAATATGAAAAATAAAATAAAAAGTTTAAATTGACTTATTTGTACAGGGAATAATTATGACAACATTATCATTGCTATATATTTTTAATAAATATAAATTGGTTTGTATTTTATATCTTTTATTTTATATAAATATAATTTATGGGTAATTTCATCTTACATTTTACTATAAATGATTATGTTATAATTTATAATTTATGGTCTGCCCACCCGAAATTTTTTTAGGTCGGGGCAAGCTGGACCTTAACAAGCCTAGGTGTATAGGGAAGGGATGGCCCGGCCCGTTGACAAGCCTAGGTATATGGGGAAGGGTCTCTCGAGGCCATCTGATACCGTTGGATTGTTCATACTCACATGGCTACTAAGTAAAGATCCCTAGCACAACTCAAGACATGAAGAGTCGTACTTTGCAGCTTATCAGGTATTAGCATATCTGGGCACCATATCAAGTATTTTATTTTATTTATTTATTTATTTTAGTTTTACGTATCTTTTTTTACCAGCATCACTTTTTTTATTGTCACATTTGCATATGAGTCTACTAGAAATAGCCTCTCTACTCTGTAAGGGTAAGGCTACGTACTATCAGACCTCTCCAGAACCTGCATTTGTGTGGGATTCGGACTGGGTGTGATGATGATGAAGTAGTATCAAAACATAGCAATTCATACACAGGATAACTTTGAAAACATCAAGTCAAAGGATCACATATACAATCATCACAATGAGAATTCTATAGATATACAAGTAATGTTCCAAATGGATTTCTCATGTCGGGTCAGTTCAGTGAACTTGTTCTCTAATAAGCACCCACACGTTTGTTTAATATCTTTATACTTTATTCTACGAGAACGACTACTTTCTTTATAAGGAAAAACATAATGCATGCTAGCCTTTTTATGTTCTATTAATATCAATGTTAATAGAACAATGACTAAGAATAATTTTAGGGATATGCGATATGAATCTCATAGTTATAATATCATTATAATTTTATTGGAAATGTATAATTATCCTATGGACTTTATAATATACAATATAAAGAATGACTTTAAATTACTTTGTCACCAAATTACAACCAAAGCGATTGACTGTCAGTTATAAAACAACAATCTCCCACTTGCACTAAGCCAATTGTTTAAGTATCATATACCATATCACTATATGATGATCATGCTAATGCTGGGACAGTGGCTTAATGAGAGAATTCTACAAAATTCTCTACTATGAGAACTTGCTTAAATCTTACAACTTTCATCTTAATTATCATCATAATTAAGAAAATTTGCCTCAATACATCCTTAGATCTTTGATGAGGCCTTAGCTCTTTTGACATGCCTAATGACTCTAATGTTTTATAGTACATTATTGTTTTGAACAATGTAAGGAACTATATCAAGTTCACTAAAGAACTTATTGATCCAATTAATCATTTCCATTAAATGAAAAATGTATTATGGCTTAATTAGCAACCATTGCTACATTGGAACCTTTCTAATTTTAAATGATATTGCTCTAAGTAAATAGACCTTCATTAGGATTTACTTCTAAAGTTGTATCCTTATCATCTTAAACTCAAATATCAACTTATAAATAAAATAATAGATATTTTTTAATACTTTAAAAGTATTTGATATCTCAAATACTAAACATCTTTAGTACATTATCTATGTACTTGGACTTAAAATAGGTGAACAATTTCCAAACTATAAATCTAATTCCCAGTTTGAGCTATTACCTTTTTATAGTCAACAAGAGTTGTTCTTAGTCAATTATATTTTCAACAATTGAAAATTAGAATTGTTGTTCTCTATGATTAATATGTCTCTATATACTCCTATTGAATAGGATAACTATACTCCCACTAACCTTCTTGTTGATATGATAAATTCACAATCATCTCCAAAACAAACCTTTTGAATTCATCATGAAAGTGAATCTTTCAATGTCTCGTAGCTTTTCAACTATACGTCAAATGTATCAGTGAAGGCTATAGATCCAATTGGATGTATTGTCATGAGATTTTAACCTTTCAAATTTCATCTTATTCCCATTACTTAACTTGAGAACCATTATCCTATAAGTATACATTGAAACAAACAATTTGCTCACTAGATTTGTAAAATTATCTCTAAAGTTTTGGATATCTCATAACCTGTTATTATCCAATTTAGTTCTAAACTTAATGGATATTGCATGCTTAAACCAAGAATCACATCTTTAAATCTCTTTCAAAGATTTAACGTTTCATATCTAATATGAAATCATGTTAATTGATTTAATTGGAACTATAGAAAGTAAGTCGTTGTAATAGGCATAGCTAAAGAAGAAATAATATTGCATCATGCAATATCTCATTGTATTTTCCTCCTTACATAAATCCACACTCTTATGAATTTAGTTGTGAAGGTATTCACCAAAAAATCTCATTCCTTATAAATAAATAAAAATTTAAAACCCACCACAACGATCTCATCAAAGTGTTTCAACATTTTCAATGCTTAATTTCTACTTATATTTAGTCAATTTGAACTTTTCAAACTTTTAAATCAACATTTCATTTAATACATATGACTATATCATAAAAAATCATTATTAATATAATGACATATAAGTATTTATATTGTAACATCCCGTTTCCAGAGAACGGGTCGAATTATAAAAATGGGTACATGAGAGGTTAATCGGAGAAATTAGGAAAACACATCTCAAGCTCATGCATTTGTGAAAATGTGATTTTTGCACATGAAAAATGCTTGTACATGCATTCATGACATTTTTCCCGGTATAAGTGTGAATAAATGTGAATTTGGAAAAATATGTTTTGTGTGTGTAAAATTGAATTGGAGAGGGTCATAGTGATTTTTCAATTTTTAGAGAATTATAGAAATTTTCTGGGAATTTTTCGGAGTCATTTC